>CAVLJG010000001.1:2627644-2642849 GCA_963669975.1 Acanthoscelides obtectus | reverse complement strand
GGGTTAACTATAAAAGAACTGTTACGTCTAGAGCTATTACAGCAGTACCAAACAAGCATTTTACAACAAGAGTATTGTAAAACGAAATTAGAAATGATGCAGCGTCAGAAGCCACCTGTAACTTATGGTGTTCACGAAAATAAAACTTACTATAACTTATAAATACACTTTAATTAGTAAAAACTATTTATTATAACACTCAAGTTTCTTATTTGTTGACCTAGTTGGCGGAGAGGAAGTCCGTCATTCTCATGATTTCCTTCATCTTCATTTGGGTCTTGTTCAACTAACTCAAAGTCAGGATCACCCAAGCTATTCGCAACATTATGGAGTACAATACAAGCAATAACTATTTTCGGCACATTTTCCGACTTTTGCGGCAAACATACTGTAGGATAGGAAGCCGGCGTTTCAGTTGGCCGAAACACCGTTCATTCATAACTCTTTCTTGTTTTAAAAGCTTATTATATTTATTTCTCCACCTGGATTTCTGAAGGGAGTCATATGGCATGGCTCAATACTATAACCGTCATCGCCAAGTAGTGCAACATTTGCTTTATTTATTAGTTGTGATGTAGTCTGTGAATTTCTCCATATTCTGGAATCATGCACTGATCCAGACCAAATGGCATCAACACTTGTGAACATCTCTCTGGCATCACAAGTGACTTGCACATTTAAAGTAGGTTTCCCTTTTCGGTTGATATATTCATCTCCATGGCCATTTGGTTTCAGAATTCCTATATGTGTACAATCAATTACACCAATTGCTGTCGGAAATTTATACATGCTTGACCTCCATCAGTTCATGGTTGGTAGTTGGAAACTTGATCAATTCGTTCGACTGTGCAACTATGCTGTTCACAACTCTATCCACAGTCCGAGATACCGTTGCTTGACTAACAGCAAGTTCCTGACCAATACCTTTTTGATATCCAGAGTCACCGAGATAGCGTAGACATATCTTCATTTTATGAATACATGAAGGTGCTCCTCCTCGAGTTTCCTCATTCTCGACTAAAAATCTGTCCGCAAGCAATTGTACATTTGCTTGCTACTTATGTCACTGCTTTGAAGGATTGCTTATACTCAAAAAGCAAAAGCATTTACTTCAAATTATATAAATACTATCTGGAGGATTTTCTTCAAAATTTGCAAGTACACAAGGGTATCCTTTGTTTTATGAATGCGGCTCAATATCTTCAAAACCGTTAAATGGAATGAACTAAGATTTTGTATCTGGATTTACTTAAGTATTGTACATATTCAAACGTCGTTACAGGCACTATTTTTCCAAATAAAAATAGTACGCCACTGGTTTTTTTCGAAACATGCAATTTTTCGAATTTTGCTACAAATAGCTACTCCTGTTCTGGGGCATCTTTTTAATAAAAACAAAACGAATTTCCGCAAAATTTGTTTTGCCTATGCCCACCTTCAAGAGTATGTTGATAAACCTGGCTTTCAGTAAAACCCCAAACAAAAAAATCCGTATGTACACCGAAAACTAATAATATTGGGTACTCGTACAAACACAGGCACATTCTGATTGAATCTGTGGGTAGAAAAATATTACAACTCGCATTGTAAATTAATTCCCCATGTTTGATAACACGGTCGGATCCGATTTTTGGCATGTCGTGAACAAGGTTGTATGCTTACCATTAGAAGAATTAACATAGACATAAATTCAGTTGTGTTGTTGCTACGGGCATGTATCTGGCTAGGTTGCATAACTCACTCTATATGTAATGTTGACTTGTATATATCTACACGTTGGAAAACGGACGACTGTTCTTATTTATGGGATTTAGATAAGGAGGCTGTATGGTAACAGATTGCTGCAGTAGGCTGACAGGTGCAAGAGATAGATGTAATAGATGTGTACAACCACGAAATGTGATTCGTATTCTATTCTGAATTTCTATAATACCGCTTTCATCCATCCGATCAAGACGACAAACCTTAGAGTTCCGTCGGGTGGTACCACCAAGCTAGATGTCTGAGATTCACGACGTCCGTGACCAAAGGAAAATGTTCTCAGGGTGGGAATTGATCTCGAACAGCTTACGGCGATTACGTTCCTTATCTTTAGAAGTAAGTACCACAAGGTTCGGTTCTTGGGCCACTCAAATCTTATAATACATGCATTTCTCAAATTCTACTGTAGTTCGCTATATCGACGACATCCCACTGTTAATCATTCTATATAGCTTCCCTGACCAGTCTATTGTGATAGCCGCTGACTGATAACAGCAACCTGCAGCTCCCAAAGTGTATCCTGTGGTCCCCATTGCTTAGTGCATGTTCAGCTACCACAGACTTCCCAGTTTGTCCTAGCCGGCAATTTGCTTTGTGCTTCTTGAGTCTCGTTCCCATTGATCTTTTCGTGGTTCCAATGCATACTTTTGCCGCATGAACACGGTATGTGGTAGACTCCTGCAGCTGAGAATGGGTCCTTCTTGTCCTTTGCCGATCTGATGGTGTGTTGGATCTTCTTCGTAGGCTTGAAGATTGTTTTAACGTCATGTCTCTTCAGGACTCTGCCAATCCTGTCCGTGACTTCTGGCACAAATGGAAGATACGCTTGAGAGGTGGTGGGACGCTGATCGGTTTCACGTGGCCCTGGCTGATCTCGAACCCATCGATCTTTCGATGTCCCTCTTGCTGTAGCCATTTACCTCGAACGCAGTTTTCAGGTGTTCAAGTTCTGTATGGAGGTTCTCCGGTTCGCAAATCCTTCGAGCTCGTTCTGTCAGGGTTCTGATGACTCCATACTTCTGACTTGGGTGATGATTGGACAAAGCGTGCAGGTATCTGTCTGTGTGCGTTGGTTACCTGTACACTGTGTGACCCAGCTGGTTACCTCGCTTCCTGACTAGCACGTTCACGAAGCCAGTTGTTGGTCACTGTCTATCTCCATGGTAAATTGTATGCTTGGATTGCCAATCGTTGAGTTGCTGCAGAAACTCGTTTAGCCTGTCCGTGCCATATTTCCAAATCACGAAGGTGTCGTCCACGTAGCGGAACCAAATTGCTGGTTTGTTCTCCGATGTCTCAACCGCCTTCTGCTCAAGGTTGGCTATGACTGGGCCTAAGTAGACTTCCCATTGCTGTCTGCTGATAAAAGCCCCCGTCCCCATACGAAGTAGCTTCCAGTGTGACAGATTTCAAAGAGCTTGCAGATGTCAGAAGGAAAGATCCTGCTCACCAGATCCAGGCACTCTCTCAGCGGTACCTTGGTGAAAAGGGAGACGAGATCGAAGCTCACAAGGATGTCCGTCGGGTTCAACTACGATGTCCTGAATCTTCCGCACAAAGTCGGTGGAATCCTTGATGTAGCTGGTACTCTTTCTCACGTATGGTTGCAACAGTGATGCCAAGTGTTTTGCTAAGTAGTACGTCGGCGATCCGGAGCACTGACTATTGGTCTCAACCGCTTCCGTCCTCTATGAGGATTTTCAAATAGCTGAAACTAAAATCAACACTGACCTGAAACCGCTGAGTCGGAGTAACTCAGTAGTGCTCAGCAATCAATATCATTAAACTGGACACTTTTTGGTGCAACTTGGATGCATATCAGTTTCAAACTAAAACCACTGGAAAGCAGTTCTGGTGAGGGCTTTATACAGGTTAAAGTGTGAGCAGAGTACTTCCTAGCTCTATTATTTATGACAAAAGTTGTTCTATTAAGCTGAGCGTAATGATGCAGAAATTCTCTGTTCAACTAGATTATGGACGTAATAGACGGGAGGTTCTTTTTTCTGTCACCTTCACCGCTTATATGGCACTTGCGAATAGGAAAAACCATTCTTCACCCGGAATATCATACCGTAAGCGAACTGATTTCCTAATGCAGTTGCGCATTTTTAAGGAAATCCTGTTCTTGACAGACTGCGAACACACCTTTTGGTTCTGATAGAACGGTAAAAATTAATTCGGAATACAAAAATGACGGTTTCTATTCAATTAACAAATCATTCTTTCACACTATGGTGTCGTCAGTAGGTAGATCATGATATACAGGGTGTCCGCAAAGTTGGGGGTTTTCCTTTACACGACGTGTAGATCTTGAAAACATAAGCAATTTTTTCTTAGTACCATATACACCAATGTCTTAATGGAACCGAGATAAAGGGCTCTGCAACATCAAAAATATCTGAATACCGTCCTGTAGCCGCGACATCCCCGAGTGGTACTAGGACACTAGCTCAACCCGACGACAGAACTGGGTCGGGGTCAGTGTGTCAGGTCAGTATGCAACCTTCAACCGACGGTTACGGTCACGCGTGTAGAGGTAATCGCGTATACAAGAATCGCTCAACAAGCACTAGAGACGTGGCTAGAGAAGTGCAAGTATCAAAAACTAAAGTGTGGCAAACGCTGCGTGAAGAGGGGCTGTATCCGTTTCACGTCCAACGTGTACAAGCCCTTCAACCTGACGATTTTCCATCAAGAGTGCGGTTTTGTGAGTGGTTGTTGCTTCAACATGACAATAATCCGGACTTTTTGAAGTGCAAATTGGTGACAGACGAATCTATGTTCACGCGTAATGGGGTGAATAACTTTCGCAACACTCATGTTTGGTCAGTAGAAAATCCGCACGCTGTCCGTCGGGCACATTTTCAACAAACATTTTCGGTGAATGTTTGGCTGGCATGGTGAACGGTATGCTCATTGGAGCGGTATGATTTCGGGCAGAGACGTACTTAGCCCTTCTCGTCAACTGGAGAGTGAGTACTTTTTCCTTTATTTTAGAGTTGATTTATAGCAATTTGTATTATTTATTTAATCGTTATATAAATTCTTAATTATTCTACACGTCATTCACACCATTTTCCAAATATGATGTATCTTAAAATTTACTCTTACAATCCAGGTACATGTTTGAAAGCATGTGCTCTAATTTGCTTTCTACTTTCAACCAAATTTTCCCAATGAACTTCAAGGCGTTAGACATGTTGTCCTTTCTAGCTCAGCGTTCCCCTTGTAGGCGCTTGGGGACATAGGAGGGAGGGGGGCAGTAAAATATCTGAAGGAAGTTGAGGAGCGATGATTGGATTTGAAAAGCGACCGAATGGACAACTTTTGTCTTCCGCTTTTCAATAGGCTACTTGACTCATATCTAATTTCATAGATTCAATAAAAGTGTCATCTAGCCTATTGTGACAAGGACACTTGCTCGTAGAAGCACTTATACAGTCGAACCCCCCCTCCCCCACGCGCTTTTCAAAGGGTCACCTCCTTGAACAATTTCATGGAGGGGGCGCTAGAAAATAGTTGATTTTCAAAGTGAACAGTAGACGAAAATAAGCCACTTCTGGTCTAGCTAATATTACTGGACCATTTTACTCAGTCCATCCACATCCTTGAGTTAACGCCCGGTGACCAATCCTCCAACAGAACACCGACCGGCCGTATCTCGCGTTAATATCCAACCTTTGAATTCAATATTTCAATTATTTATTGCTACCGTTTCTGCGATACATGTAATTACATCAGATTATTACCACGAATTAAAAATCCCTAGCAAGATGTTGCAACCGCACTACAATTTATGATATATAGGACAACGTCTAGATGGCATAAAATATGTATGTCCGCAACAAAACTGTATGGCTTAACCGTAGTCTCATCGACTTCATCGCCCATGAACCGGCAGGCTTTATTAAATTCATGAAATCGCAGCCATATAACAGATTTTGTGAACCTACTCCACATTTCACCCCGACGACATGAATATATTTATAAAATATAAATGTTTGTTAAATATTTATGGCGACAGATTATTCAATATTTAATAAGTATATTATATACGAGTATGTATATACATATACAGATTCATTATAGTATCTATTGGCAAAACTTAAAGCGTAGCGAACTTTTTTGACTGAAATCTCGAGCTTTCGACAAACTATGTTGTCATCTTCAGGAGCTAAAACACAAATATCAAAATAGAACCAATTCAGAACAGACTTAGATTACCAATTACTTACTCGTCGATGAGGTGGCTGCTAAATAGTGATTTAGATCGAAAGCGTGAATAAGAACACTTGTTACGATTATAAAAACAAAACCATCATATTTTTATATAAAGTACACTTGCCAAAATAGAACTAATTCAGCATTTTGGGAAATATGTAAATTTTGTCAAACTCCCCTCGTATTCTGAGAATTTTACGTTGGCAATAAATTTTACACTTCCACATTATTTCATGACGTACATCTTTCATCTGTCGACCACGACACATCTCCGGTTCATTCATCTTCAACACGTGCAACAAGTATACGGTGACAAATGAAATTTTCTTTCCCCAATATGTAGTTTTAGTTTTTAATCCATTTTCCATTCTTTAATATGTTCGGGTTTATTGACAGATGTTTGTAGCGCATGGCTCTGTGTTCCGTCGTTAACAAACAAACCTAATGTGTCCGATCTTTTGTTTTTATAATCGTAATAAGCGTTCTCATCCACGCTTTCGTTCTAAAACACAATTTAGCAGCAACATCATCGACGAGTGAGTAATTGGAAATTTAAGTCTAGTTTTTAACGGTTGTTATTTTCAAATTTGTGCTTTAGCTCCTGAAGATGACAACATGGTTTGTCGAAAGCTCGAGATTTCGGTCAAAAGTGTTCACTACGCTTTAATTTTTGCCAATTCCCAATAAGAAATTTAATTGTATTTTTGTCTAACTAGTCGTTGGCAAAGGCAATACTACTGCTCATATATATTCTTTTTTTTTTAATGAAATAAGATTTTTCGTAAATATTTAGGAAACATATAAAGCAACAATCTGATTCATATTTTCAGTGCCTATAGAAAATTTTTCATGGGTTATTTAGCTTTTCTAAAATTGGTCTTTCAAACAATATTCATCTAGAAGAAATAAATGGTTTTAATTCGGTAGAAAAATTTCCTTTAAAAATATTTTAAACCTCTTCTGCACCTTGCAAATCCACTCCCGTAAGAAAACAAAACTTACTAATTATGACTTATTATTAAATTCCTAAGATGCTTTCCAGTGGTTTTTTGTTAGTGAAATTCTCATGAACTGGTGTAGAAGGTGTATATGGGTATATAAAATGCAGTGTTAACTAAATTAGTGATCAGAGCTGCTAAAAGCTAAAGCTAAAAGCACCTACAAGGACTCGGCATATACTTCTTATGAGAGTTCCAGATTTAGTCAATTGTTATGACCCTTGAAATAACAAAGGTAATGTGTAGTGAAACGAGGGCGACCAAGTAAAAAAAAATAAAGGAAAAAGTACTCACTTTCCAGTTGACGAGAAGGGCTATGCACGTCTCTGCCCGAAATCATACCGCTCCAACAGTTAATGAAATCAGCTGATGCGCTACCGAGCAGACGCACCATGCCAGCCCAAACGTTCACCGAAAATGTTTGTTGAAAATGTGCCCGACGGACAGCGTGCGGATTTTCTACTGACCAAACATGAGTGTTGCGAAAGTTATTCACCCCATTACGCGTGAACGTAGATTCGTCTGTCACCAATATGCACTTCAAAAAGTCCGGATTATTGTCATGTTGATGCAACAACCACTCACAAAACCGCACTCTTGCTGGAAAATCGTCAGGTTGAAGGGCTTGTACACGTTGGACGTGAAACGGATACAGCCCCTCCTCACGCAGCGTTTGCCACACTTTAGTTTTTTGATACTTGCACTTCTCTAGCCACGTCTCTGATGCTTGTTGAGGGATTCTCGTCTACGCGATTACCTCTACACGCGTGGTGACCGTAACCGTCGGTTGAAGGTTGCATACTGACCTGAGACACTGACCCCGACCCAGTTCTGTCGTCGGGTTGAGCCAGTGACATTGTACCACTCGGTGATGTCGCGGGTCGCGGCTACAGGACGGTATTCAGATATTTTTGATGTTGCAGAGCCCTTTATCTCAAAACCCCAACTTTAAAGAAAAATGGGCAATACTGATTTTTATTGCAAATTTTATATATTGTGTAAACTTTAGCAACTAAACTTTTTTGCATTTTCGGTTATTTTTGTATATTGTTAGTGACTGTGGAAATAAAATGAAAATCACCTTCATTACCTAATATTTTTTGTACGCATAGGTATCTATGAAATAGTACTTTAGTCTTTAAAACTAAGAAAAATTCGAAAATAGTCCAACGGCCAAAATATGGTAAATTCGATTAAGATACATAAAAAAATATTTATTTCCGGGCCCATGTTTATAGAAAGTTTTTTTCGTATTTTCAACAAAGAATCACTCTCTGCCTAGTTTTCGAAACCCTGTATAGATTTTTTACATAATAATCCTGCCGAACCAGCTATGTTCATACGTGGAGACCAGATGTAGATCACTACTCTTCAAATAAATTGAAGATAAACATCACCGTAATCTCGCTAACAATAAACACTCATAAACCGAAAACGATATATTACACCTCACCGTATATGGAAGTTCAATAAAATTTCGATGGAAATTGTGTAAAGGCTAATGTCCTACAGCATTTAAATACAAGAGAATAAAGCTTTCTCGCTCAGGAATTAGAATTAAACTTAGAAGAGAAATCACTGGCGCTGATACAGACAATAATCTAGACACTTGAAATTTAAAGCTCAATAAATATTTTTGTAGGATTTAACTGCAACAGCGGATTCGACTAACGGAGCAGTGATTGACCGATTTGTTGGGGAACTTGGCACCAATTCTGCAGGATGTCAGTTTCGCTTGAAGTGGATATAATTTTAATATGCTTCTTTTCAAAAATTACTATGGGCACTTTTTTATGTGGCTAGACTTATGGATACCACTCAAAGTCTAAAATACTCAAACGTTCAGTTATATGTAGATGATACGCCCGGATGAACTAGATGAACGTTGTCGTTGAATATGCGCTGATCTGAAACCATTTCTGATATCTCCTTCTACCTCAAGCCAGATAAGTCTAATTTTATTACTTTTGATCCCAAAAAAGTGAAGAATCTAGTTGGGAATAGAATAAACAATCTTATAATTGTTGTTGCAATAAATTGGCAAACTGAAGCAAAAAAAAATAGGAGTACTACTACTAGTACTACTACTAGTTGTTGAGGACTTGCGTTTTAAAACTTTCGATGAGAATACTTTATCGATGAACACGATTGTTAAAATGGCAGACTCCTAAACTCACTACCCGTAAGGCAGGCCATGTCTAGCGAAGATTCAAAACTTTAGGCTTAGTATATAACATAGTACATATTTAGGACTTCAATTCCTATTTTAGATACCGCTTAATAATTTAATTTAGCAATTGAATCGTGGTAGCGGAACGAAACAGACGCATTTACTGGCAGCTCAGTTTTTTTGGAAAAACGCTCAGACCCGTCGATTTTGTTTTCGAGGGGGACACAAGTTTGGCAAAAAATCACGTTAACACGTGCAGCCCCCTGGGCAGGGATGACACCAACCCTAAAATCTAAAATGGAAAGGGTGGTCGAGTGATACCTTATTTCAAAGGTCTTTCAATTCCCTTTATAATGATATAAAATTAATGTACTTCAGATCAGTGGTTTTGAATATTTATTGATTTAAAGCTTAAAGTGGACTTTAATAGGTACATAAGATTAGTTTGTACTACTTGCAGAAGAAATTTGACTAAAGAATTCACTTAATAAGTAAATGCTTTTCTTCACTACGCCCATGGTTTTGTTTATCATTTTGTTGTTGAAAATAGCTATTGGAGCGTTTTTTGTGGCAAAAAGTTATTTCTTGAAGAAGGATAAGGAAATATCTCGTACTTATTTTGAATAGGAATTTATTACATAGTTTGCGATTGATTTGACCAAACTTAGTTGCTAAAATAACTTGTAACGCTTTATTACATAAATTAACCATGGTATATTCCACAGCAGAAAGAGTTGAAATTATCGAAATATTTTTCGGAAATAATCAATGCGCTAATAGAACAGCAGAAATATTTAATCAGCGACATGGGAACAGTAACGTGCATCGAAAATATGTTCTAGAACTTGTAGCTAAATTTCGGGAAACTGGGTCAGTCGCCAATAAAAAACGCAACATTGAAAATCCCATAAGGAGCGAAGCAATAGAAGTGGGGGCTTTAGGGCAAGTTTATGTAGATCCTACGTTAAGTACCCGCAAATTGGAGACTGTGTGTGGTGTTAGTCGACGTACTGACCAACGGATTCTAAAGGCCCATAGTTTTCATCCGTATAAAATTCACCTGGTACAAGAACTTAATCAAGACGATTTTGATCGGCGATTACAATTTGTGAAGATATAAGTGAACGAATTATAAACGATGAACATTTCCTATTCAACACTTGCTTTTCCGACGAATGTTCCTTTTTCTTATTGCATGGAGAGTCATGTTGGCCATTTTCAACATTAACTTGCGTAACGGGTCAGTTCATTCTTCATTTTTAAATTACTTTGCTGCCAAATGTATTGATCTACACTAATGATGATGTATTAGTTGTATTTAAGCTTTAAATCAAAAAATCCTCAAAACTACATTAATTTTATATCATTCTAAAGGGAATTGAAAGACCTTTAAAATAAGGTATCACTCGACCCCCCTTTCCATTTAAGATTTTGGGGTGGTGTCACCCCCGCTTAGGGGGCTGCACGTGCTAACGTGATTTTTTGCCAAGCTTGTGTCCCCCTCGAAAACAAAATCGACGGGTCTGAGCGTTTTTCAAAAAAAAACTGAGCTGCCAGTAAATGCGTCTGTTTCGTTTTCGATGCGCGACCCTGTATGTATGTATTTTTATTTTCATTTATGTCAACATATTTCAATATTTCAACAACAGTAGGTACTTACAGTTGACCACAAAACAATCATTAAATTTTCAATAATATCGAAGTGTTAGAAAACATGTTAGAATAAAAATTCAATCATTCCAAAATGTCCTCTAATGCAGAAACACGAATATTTTTGAACAGAATATTATTAAACGTGACAGTATTGTGTCACCAATCCAAAAATAAACTGGTCTGTTTTCCAATTTGCTATTTTTGTTCGTAAAACGAAAACAAAAACACGTAAGGAATCATTGTTCAAATAAGTTTTCTGTAACACTCATCATGATGGATGTTTAGTTACTCTCATCATTTGAATAAATTATTTTTGTAATAGTAATTCCTGACTACAATAAGATAAAGCAGGTACCACGATGAGTGAATGACCTTGTCCTGCTTCTTTTATTTATTTGTCTATTTATTTATTTATACATAATTGCCCAACAGACTAATTCAGCTACAGGGCTATACAATGGTAACTTAACCAATAATGTGCACAAAAGAACCACGTAAAACGAACAGAAAAAAGTAGCAACTGTGACAGTCCCTGGAGTTCGCAAAGATGTATCTGATACATTCAAATTTAATGTCGGAAGTGTCGGAGAATAAAATAATACATTGGTAGGTACGGGAGGTACTGCAGAAAGAGCATTTCTCGAATTTAAACGCGGTATAAAAAATTCAACCTCTGAAGAAGTTGTGGTGCATGCATTCTTAGAGGCGGACTCTAATTATTCAGAGGTGCTAGTTAACTGTGGTTTCCGGTTACGGTACGTAGGGATTACTAGTATCGCATTCAGCGAAATATTCATGGATGGCAGCGACATCTTTATTTTTTTCATGCTACTGTATCGAGTTTTTGAGTAGACCCTTACTACCTGATCCCACGAAAAAAATAAAAGTCGAGATACGTGAGACAGACCATGATATCCCAATGTATTTTTCAACGCTGAATCCGAATACGGCACTAGAAAAGTGCCTAGATGTCTAGAAACTCCTGAGCCCGAAAACTACCCCGGACAGGGGTGAAAATTGTGTTTCGGATACTGGAGCATCGTATTCTCAATTAATTTTCTCTCTTCCCACGGATAGTTTTTGAACCCGCTCGTGAATTCTAGACGTCTAGGATGTTTCATGATCCCGGATTCGAATTCAGCGATAAAAACTTGCTATCATGGGAGTATACGTTGATAAAATGTAAAAAGCATTCCAAGCCGCACTTTTTTTGTGAAGACTTTTTTGTCATATCAGACCCCAAACAATATGAACAGTTTTACTTAATATTCAGAGATTTTTCTGTGTTGGTTCTATTTGTTTTATTATGTTTCATTGCATTATCATGTCCAGAGTTCCTAGACGCGCTAATTTCACTCTATTCTTTTTTTCAGAGCCGGATTTTCTTTTAGAGAAACCGCTAATCGGGATGAATCGAAACGAATGAGATGTTGTCGAGCGTGGTCCCAAGAAGGCAGAAATCGACGAGTTTGAGTTACTAAACGTCAAAGACAGACCACAGAGCGACAGAGGGGAGCTCCAGCACATTATTAACATTAATGTGGGATATCTCAGATATTTTGCGAAATTTCCGGTTAAAATGTTAATCACTTTCTGTTTATCAGTACACCTGAAACTTGTAAAAGTATGCTCAAAATGGCAGCACTCCTACTCGGTGTTGCATTTTCTAGGTCATTTAATAGACATTCAATCAATCAATCAAAGTTTATTCAAATTCAAAAACCAATATAACTTACAAATTAAAAACAATCTTCAGTACAATTTAAATAAAAAACAGTTTCAAAAATACGAGTTTGTATGCTCTTGCTACCCTGAATAACCAAGATTGCAACAGGAATCTAAGCAAAGATAATAGCATCAGATCTAAAACCAGCAAGTAACGGTATATGAATTGTGAAAATTCTGTATACTTTCGTAAAGGGTAAATGTCTAAATCTTGTCGTCACAAATCCAAAATTACGTGTCTGAATAAACAAATCTAAAATTCATAACAATAGTACAGAAGCCTACTAAAAACACTCAGAAGTATAAAAATAGAGTACATAAAATATGAATATCTGAAATATGATAATATAGGGATATTTCGAGTAAGGTCAAGCTATGTTGTTTAAGCAATAAAAGTTTTGCGTAAAGGTTAAGCAGAGAAACAAGAGTACTACAATTTACTACAAAAGAATAGACACCTAAGCTATAAGCTTGTTTGTGTCATACAATATACAAATTCAATACATGGCTAATGGTCATAATAAAGTATATTATGAGCAAATGTATATAAAAAAAGAAATAAAAAAACATTAGATCGAAACGAAATGACTGAGTTGAGTCAAGCTACAGTCGATGCAAGCATGTCAAAGTTATTTAATATGAACTTCTTAATTCGTTTTTTGATACTATACTTCGAGAGGATTTTATATTCTAGGGGTAATTTATTATACAACCTAATACCATCAAACTTTATGCATTTTTGGCAAACAGATTTATTCACTCTGGTATAAGTGTAACTTATATTTATTTAGTTCTTGTTTCGTAAGCGTGGCTAGTTGGAACATTGTTTCTGGAATGAGCAACTTTCAGAGCAGCAAAAATATATAAACCTCTAACATTCAAAAGATCATTTTCAATGTAAACAAATCTGCAACTTGACCTACATGGATACGAAAAATAGTCGTGGCAATATAATTTTGCGTGGTTTGTAGTATTTTTAAAGTACTAGTGTATGCGGCTCCCCATAAACTTATCCCGTAAGTTACTAGAGACCCCACAAACGAGTTATATACTAAGTGACATATAAATCCGAACACCCAGTTTAAATGGTTTTATTTTAATAAAATTTTGTATAAGTACTTAATGAAGCATAATAAGTAAATGATAAAAATTTCAAAATGATTGCACTGCTTTAAAGCCCTTTAACCTTTAATAATGTGTGGATGCGCCCTGATGTGCTACGCATTCTCCAACGCGCCTAGGCATGCTTCTGATCAGGAGGTCAATGTCCTCCTGTGGTATCTCATTCCAGGCAACCACCAACTCCTCTCGAAGTGCTTCTAGAGTCTGAGGAGGACGTTGCAAATTGAGCAATCTCCTACCCATCATATCCCACACGTGCTCAATTGGGGATAAGTCGGGAGATCTTGGTGGCCATGGTAACAATGTGACATCATTATGTTGAAAGAAGTCTATTGTGACTCTTGCAACATTTGGTCGGGCATTATCTTGTTGGAAAGTTGGATCTGCCAGGGTGTCAAGATAAGGTAAAAGATGGGGTTCTAGAACTTCGTGGATATAACGCTGCGCGTTCATGTTACCTCTGATGAAGATTAAAGGTGACCTGGAACCATAAGCTATAGCACCCCAAACCATAACTCCAACAGTGTGATGAACATGTCTTTCAACAAAAAACTGTGGATTCCTCCTTTCACCACGTCGCCTTCTAACCCTGGCACGACCATCGTGCATGCCTAAACAAAATCGAGACTCGTCACTAGAGACAATACTGTTCCATTCCTGATCCCAGAGTGACCGTTGTCTGCACCACTCAAGGCGATTGCGTCGGTGTTCTCGAGTTAAAGGGAGGACCCAGTGTGGCCGGTATGAAAACAAGCCAAAAACTTCTCATTCGTCGGTAAACACTTCGCATGCCAATAGATCTTCCGTGTTCTGCAAACCATTCATTTGCAATGGACCTGGTAGTGGAGAAACGGTCCCTTAAGGCCAATAATCTTAGGCGGCGATCTTCACGGTCTGTTGTTCTACGGCGGCGTCCAGTGCCCCTTGCTCTTTGCGTACGGCCTTCTCGAAGCCATGCCTGACAACACCTAACCACAGTGTCTACACTTCTTTGCACTCTAACTGCAATTGCCCGAAAAGAAAGTCCAGCTTCCCGAAGTTCCACTATACGGCCCCTATCAAACTCACTAAGTTGACGAAATCGTACAGATCTCCGTACTCTAGGCATCGTAACCGATCGTAAAGGATGTCAAGAACCAAAATCGCCCACGTTGATTCTTTACTGCGGCTGAAATATTCATTTTTAGAGCGTTAGTGAATTAAAAAAAGCAGTATAAAAACCGGAATGTCCAACTGATAAGGCTGAAAATTTTTTCACTTGTTATTTACAGTAAGATAAATACATTCACCAACTTTTATTAAAATAAAACATTTAAACTGGGTGTTCGGATTTATATGTCACTTACTATATTTCATTGTTTTATAAAAGAAAAACAATTAATTTTCAACATTACAAAAATAAACAACTTTTAGATAACATCAGATAACGTCCAAATATGATAGTGTTAGGGCTCGTAGTAGTCGACCGCTCTCACGCGTCGACGGTCGGACGTGACGTCACATGACATAAGTTCTGGGCCACGGCACTGGCGTGGCCGGACACATATCGCATTCA
>CAVLJG010000001.1:2495070-2627144 GCA_963669975.1 Acanthoscelides obtectus | reverse complement strand
TGCGTACGGCCTTCTCGAAGCCATGCCTGACAACACCTAACCACAGTGTCTACACTTCTTTGCACTCTAACTGCAATTGCCCGAAAGAAAGTCCAGCTTCCCGAGTTCCACTATACGGCCCCTATCAAACTCACTAAGTTGACGAAATCGTACAGATCTCCGTACTCTAGGCATCGTAACCGATCGTAAAGGATGTCAAGAACCAAAATCCGCCCACGTTGATTCTTTACTGCGGCTGAAATATTCATTTTTAGAGCGTTAGTGAATTAAAAAAAGCAGTATAAAAACCGGAATGTCCAACTGATAAGGCTTGAAAAAAATTTTTTCACTTGTTATTTACAGTAAGATAAATACATTCACCAACTTTTATTAAAATAAAACCATTTAAACTGGTGTTCGGATTTATATGTCACTTAGTATATATTGAGAGAGACTCTTTCTGCTTAAAATATCCTAAGAATGAAAAATTTATGAATAATTCTCCTTAATTTCGATGCCAAAAGCTCGGCATGACTGTGCCATTTTAAATTACTGTCAACAGTGATTCCTAAGTATCTAATAACTTCAACTCTTTCGACAGTGTCAGCACTATCATTTATAATTAATGTTCAGTGGTGTAATGACATGCCTACTTTGGTTGGAGAAAACGTTACATACTTAGTTTTAGAGATAGTAAGTTTAAGTAAATTGTTATCCAACCAGCATTTGACTTTATTTAACGACAACTCGGCATTCCAAATTGCGTCATCCCATGAATGACCAGTGCAAACTAAAACATATGATATCGTTTTACAGTTGAAATTGCATCGAAGTATTTCATTTATGTATATGAGGAATAGTGGTGGTCCCAAAACCGTCCCCTGAGGCACACCTATTTTGATCTTTTAAATGCTGCTTAAATCTGACCCTACCTTAACTGGTTGTAATCGATCAGCCAAATAGTTCTCAAAGAACTCCACTACGCACTCCAACACTTTCTAGTTTCTTTAATAAAACTGTATGAGATACTGAATCAAAAGCCTTTGGAAGATCTAGGAAAACTGCAACAGTCATATTTCCATCTTGAAAGTTTTCAAGCACTTGTCCTGTAAGTTCTTGTAGAGATTGCTGTGTACTGCAATTTTTGCGGAACCCAAATTGACAGTTCTATATTACGTCATATTTCTCAAGAAAAGAACAAAGTCTGTTATTCAAACACTTCTCAAAAATCTTCCCAAATACATTGATAACTGAAATAGGTCTATAATTGAACATATTGTCTTTACTTCCAGATTTAAATATTGGTGTCACTATGCTTTCTTTAAATTGGCGAGGAATTACTGGGATTTGAAACAGAGGTTGATAATGTGAGTTATAGGGTGACTGATATACTTCATGATCATGTTTGATAGTTTTAGCGTGTAAGCCATCTTTTCCGGGTGCGCTATTATTTTTCAGATTACAAACTATTTGCTGTAACTCTATGTTATCCACTGGAGTTAGAAACATAGAGTGAGCAATGTTGACGACATGAAGATCTGATGTACCAAGAATTGAGTTTTGATCAATCTGACAAAATATTTATCAGTGGGAGCGTCCAGCTGCTGATTATTGTGATTAATTGATTTTACGTCGTTTTTTTTAATTTTGCCAGCATTAGTTACCTCATTAATAACATCCCAGCTTTTCCTATAGTTATTATCAGATAAAATGAGTTTTTGGGTATAATATTGATTTTTACAGATCTTAATAAGATTAGTTACTCTGTTTCTGTAGGAGATATAGGACTGTCTCAATATCAAATTATCATTATCTTTCGTCAAACTCTGTTTCAAACTCATCCCTCTTCTTGATCGAAGTAAGATTACCGTCAGTCATCCACGGCTTGCGTTTTCTAGTCTTACTATTTATTTTTAAATAATACGTTGAATGATCTTTGCCTTTATATAATTCATTATAGAAGTTATCAGTTGCTTTTTGGACATCATTCTTTGAAAAAACACTGTCCCAAGTCACCACTTGTAAATAATCTGTCAACCTTTTCTCATCAATTTTCTTAAATCCGTAGCTGTTTTTATTAATGATACAATTACTTCCTTTCAAATACCCAACATTGAATGAAACAGGATAATGATCGGTCATACAATTTTCCGAAAGTATTGGTTTACACTCAATTGCTGTTTCAGAGACCTTAAATCTGTTTGTCTTCAAAAATATGTGGTCGATAATCGTAGATGAGTTAGAATCTACCCTAGTAGGTGTATTAATCTGAGATATGTACCCGTTCTGTTGTAACATATTCACGTATCTTAAATTGCTGTGTTCATGTTCTCTCAATAAGTCTATACAGGGTGTCCGCAAAGTTGGGGTTTTTCTTTACACGACGTGTAGATCTTGAAAACATAAGCAATTTTTCTTAGTACCATATACACCAATGTCTTAAGGGAACCGAGATAAAGGGCTCTGCAACATCAAAAGTATCTGAATACCGTCCTGTAGCCGCGACTCGCGACATCCCCGAGTAGTACTAGGACACTAGCTCAACCCGACGACATAACTGGGTCGGGGTCAGTGTGTCAGGTCAGTATGCAACCTTCAACCGACGGTTACGGTCACGCGTGTAGAGGTAAACGAACCCGTATAATCGATTGCGTTTCAAAAAACAACAAGCACTACAGACGTGGCTAGAGAAGTACAAGTATCAAATACTAAAGTGTGGCAAACGCTGCGTGAAGAGGGACTGTATCCGTTTCACGTCCAACGTGTACAAGCCCTTCAACCTGACGATTTTCCAGCAAGAGTGCGGTTTTGTGAGTGGTTGTTGCATCAACATGACAATAATCCGGACTTTTTGAAGTGCATATTGGTGACAGACGAATCTACGTTCACGCGTAATGGGGTGAATAACTTTCGCAACACTCATGTTTGGTCAGTAGAAAATCCGCACGCTGTCCGTCGGACACATTTTCAACAAACATTTTGGGCTGGCATGGTGAACGGTATGCTCATTGGACCATTTTGCCTTCCTTGTTAGAATATGTGCCACTAAGTGTAAGACAATCAATGTGGTTTCTGCGTCTGCTCGGTAGCGCTTCAGCTGATTTCATTTTCTGTTGGAGCGGTATGATTTCGGGCAGAGACGTACTTAGCCCTTCTCGTCAACTGGAGAGTGATTACTTTTTCCTTTATTTTTTTACTTGGTCGCCCTCGTTTCACTACACACTACCTTTGTTATTTCAAGGGTAGTTGTTTCTGAAAAGGAAAACCCCAACTTTGCGGACACCCTGTATTTATATCACCCACCAAAAATTTCATTTTTCTTGTTTGCTTTCTGTCATCTGTCTCCCAACGACTGGGCCTATGCCGTACTTTTGATAGCTAAAAAGTAAGAAACAACGCTGCATCGGTTGGTTATGATAAATTAAATAAATCGTTTTCAGCAATGATTGTTATATGAAACGAGCCAGTATAATATTTGACACGAAGTGTATGTGAATGCGCAACAAATTAGTTTCAACTATCAATATGTTACGTTCATAACCATTAAAGATTGATTTATACATTTATTTTGTAATGCGTTAAGATTATCTTACTTCTGTTCAGCATCTCTTTAAGCTTGGATGCACATGCAGAATGCAAGGTATTTCACAACTTTGCGTTTTGCTATAACTTTGCCATTATGGCTGCTAATTTGTCAGACTTTTCTGGCGTTCAAGGAACATTAAACAAGTTATACGCACACCATGCGGTGAAACGGTCCATATTAAATCGTTGAGCGAATCCTAGTATCAAATATTACCACGTTAATCTGCATCGTCGAACGATTCCGCATTAAAGTTAGGAGTAGGAGTATATTAATGGAAATAATTCGTAATTGAACAGGCAAATAACAGGGAATATCCTAATGAACTGATTTTGACAAAAATGAAATTATAAGTTTGAAAGTATAATATTTTTATTGAGATCATAGTATGCAGTAACTTTTGCTCAGAAATGATATTATTTTTAATGTAATTTTTTATTAACATTTGACCTTTTAATTATTAAATATGTTTAAATTGAACAAAAACCGAATGAAACGTTTTGAAACAAGTAAAAAACAAGTAATGTCCGATTCACTTATCAGAATCTTTGGTTCTTCAAATCATATTTCAGTTTCATACTGTATTTTTAACTATAATGATTCAATCTTCCTTTAGTGATCACAGATTGTGCTTCTGTTAGTTGGAAATTGAAACTCCAGAATACACACCTGCAATATTTTACTACAGAGATTTCTCGCATTTCGATCACGTGGAGTTTGCAAGCGATGCTGCTTCTGTGGAATGGAGCTACATAGATGGTTTGCCAGGTCTTGATGACAAAGTTCTTTACATTACCGAAACTATTATTATGCTCTACAATATACATGTCCCAAAAATTCTATAGTATGCAAGTCTTCATTTCATCATGTTACATCAGACAAAGTTGAACAAAAACTGAAAGAAGTCAAGTCAAATGCTGCGGGTGTTGATGGTATCACTATAAATATGTTGAGAAACGTGTTCTCTTTTTGTAAATATCAGCTAACCAGTATCATCAACCAATCACTGAGTACAGGGGAACTGCCATCATTATGGAAAAAAAGCAGTCATAACACCACTTGCAAAAGTTATAATGCCTTCGATTCAAAGGACTTTCTTCAATGTCCAAACTGTTAGAGAAAATTGTAGATGATGAACTTCGTGAGCATCTAGAAATCAACAAAGTGTTGCCTGACACCCAGTCTGGGTTCAGGATATTACATAATACGAGTACATCTACAGGGCTCATTAAAATTACCAGTGATATAGTGAAATTTAAGACGATGGCATGATAACGCTACTAGTCATGTTAGACTTCAGCAAGGCATTTGACATGGTAAATCACTGAGTTTTGTGTGAAAAGCTGCACCATCATGGTTTGACCGGAAATGTCATGCTGTGGTTTAGTAATTACTTGTTTGATAGATCTCAATGTGCAAGGAGGCGTTTTAGGCCCTATTTTATTTACTTTTTATACCTCAGATTTGATAAAACATATCATCTGACTGCAATGTACATTTGTATGCAGATGATGTACAAGTTTATAAACCATGTCAACCAACCGATGTAAATTCTTTAATATTAGAACTTAATAAAAATTTAGACATAATTGGACAGTACTCAAAAAATCATTGTTTGAAGCTCAATCCCTTGAAAACCAAAGTATGTTGTGTTGGTTCTAGACTAGCGATTCTGAAGTGTAAACAAGTAATAAATACGAACATATTTTTAGAAGAAGAAAAAACAAAAAATTAGGGAATAGTACTTGATAAGAATTTAAGTTTTGAAAGTCACATTATAAATAACCTCAGAATATGTTAGGTATTATAAATACAAATCGCTATGGAGATATAAGTATATATTAACAAGTGACATCAAACTAAAACTTGTTAATGCATTAATCCTCACACATTTAGATTATTGTAGTATACTGTATATTTACCCTTTTATCACCGAGGAAATGCAACAGAAAATTCAAGTTTTCCAAAACCATGGTATGAGGTTTTGTTTCTATGAGATAAACAGACGCGAATACATTACTGGGTATTATGTAAGCGAAAATCTTTTAAAGTTCAAATATCGCTCGTTTCTTCTCGATGCTGTTCTACTATTTAGGGTTTTAAAATATAAATCTCCGAAATAGCTTTTTGACACATTACAGAAAAGATCTTCACTCTATCAACTGTTCCTTTTACATAGCTCATAGTATACTAAATGATTACTCAATTTCCTTTAAATTAACGTCCATTCACAGCTTCAAAATAGAATTCAAAAGAATGCTATTACAGTTACAATTTAATGAACTTACAGGTGGTTGAATAAATCTCGTTATTAATATTATTCTATTCTAAAGTTTGTTAGCGTTATTACAGTGAGTTACATGTTCTTTATGTAATGTATATCATATGCCCTAGTAAGATATAGTAATGCACTTAATGAATTTACCTTTCAGGCGGGGGTGAAAAATGGCTATGCCAACCCCCGGCCCTTTGGAGTATTATTATTATTATTTTTTTTTGGTGTTATATTATTTGCTCGTATTTTGATTCTACAGGGTGTTTCAGTTTATTGTTGCATAACTTTAAGATTTGACAGAACTTTTAAAATTAATGCATAAAGTCTATATAAACATGGGTCGAAAAATGCGTGGCTTCCGAAATACAGGGTGTTTAAATTTACTTCCTAAAATAGTTTTTTTTAAATATTTCGAACAATATTTGATGTATAACAGTGAAAATTGGTATACAAGGGTTTTTTGGTACGACAAAACGAACCATGGTCATAGTTTTACTGTAGCCGCTAGAGGGCGCTCTCTAGTGTACCTGTAGTGTATTAAAATGACCGAAAAAATTTTCTTAGGGCAATTTTTTGCTTTTTGAATAAAAGAACTGATTCTTCGCACTTTTTAACATAAAAAAGCTCTCTTGTGAATTTTCGTTATAGTTAGCCAGTTCTTAGATATTTCGATTTTTAAGGTTCGATGCATTTTTAATTATTTATGATAAAATAACGTTAAAAAGTCAGTATCTCGAAGTAGGCTGTGCCTGCAAATATTTTTGAAATTGAAAGCAGAATAAGGTTAAACGTCAATTAGTTGACAGTTTTGTTGTCTGCTGAATCCTGAAACGTTTTTTTGCAATTGTGAATGCACGAAATTTAGTTTCTTTTACCTTTTTTTTTTTGTAAGTTTTATAAAAATGCCATTTTTATTTTCCAATCAAGAGTTAGCGGATATTCATTTTATGTATCGCTTTGTAAATCCAACTCGCTCAGTATTTGTAAGAGTGCATCGCCAAATAATTGAAAATGGTTTTGGAAATCTCCAACGGGATCAAAACATAAATGTTCGTCAGCGCAGATTTACCCGTATGATTCTGCGTGAGTTTGATAGAGATCCGACCACAAGTGTTAGGAGAGTTTCTGGTGCCTTGGGAATTTCAGCAAGCCATGTTCACCGTGTTCTTAGAAATGACCATAGACGTCCTTACCATTTGCAACCTGTGCAAGGACTACAGCCAGGGAACGGAGAACCGAGAATCACATTTTGTCAGTGGATTCTTGATAGAACTGATAATAATAGGGAGTTTTTAAGTAACGTTTTAATGACCGCTCAGTCATGCTTCACTAGACGGGGAGTGGTAAATTTTCATACTCAACATATTTGGTCTCATGAAAATCCACATGCAGTTCGGGAAAGAAATTTTCAGCATGAATTTAGTGTGAACGTGTGGATTGGTATCTACCGTAATCGACTATTTGGACCCTACCTTTTGCCTGCAAGGTTAAATGCTGCGACCTTCTTGGAATTTTTAAAGGCTGAACATGCAAATATGTGGGATGATGTTATGTTAGATTTAAGAAGATTGGCCTGGTTCCACCTTGATGGTTGTCCAGCTCATTATTCGAGAATAGTTAGAAACTGGCTGGACGAAAATTATCCAGAAAGATGGATCGGCCGTGGAGGACCAGTCGCCTGGCCTCCACGATCCCCTGACCTTAATCCATTAGATTTCTTTGTGTGGGGATTTCTAAAAGAAAAAGTGTACCAGACTCCCGTAACCACAAGAGATATGCTAACAGACAGAGTCAGGAATGCATGTGATGAAATAAGGCCTTATTTGAATAATGCTATACCACGTTCGATCATTCGTAGATGTGAATTGTGTATTGAACAATTGGGTTTACATTTCTAGCAACTACTTTAGATTTTGTATGTTTGTCCTAACTATCTAATAGCATTTTGGTTGTAAATAATTAATTTAATTTGTTAAAAATAATATTGGAAAATTAAACAAATTAATATTCTGTTTTTTTGTGTTTATTTGGAGTTAGGAATTATTGCTGTGTTTAAAAATACAATCTAAACGATCATCTTAATTACTTGTAATGCCCAAATCGATAATGTAAAAAAAATATTATTTTCCCATAAATAATTAAAAATGCATTGAACCTTAAAAATCGAAATATCTCAAAAACGGCTAACTATAACGAAAACTCACGGGAGAGCTTTTTCATGCAGAAAAGTGTGAAGAATCATTTTTTTTATTGAAAAAGCAAAAAATTGCAGTAAAAAAATTTTTTTGGTCATTTTAATACACTACAGGTACAGTAGAGAGCGCCCGCTAGCGGCTACAGTAAAACTATGCCCATGTTTCGTTTTGTCGTACCAAAAAACCCTTGTATACCCATTTTCACTGTTATACATCAAATATTGTTCGAAATATTTAAAAAAAAACTATTTTAGAAAGTAAATTTAAACACCCTGTATTTCGGAAGCCACGCATTTTTCGACCCATGTTTATGTAGACTTTATGCATTAATTTTGAAAGTTGTATTGAATCTTAAAGTTATGCAACAATAAACTGAAACACCCTGTATTATATATTAACACTCCTATAAACATTATTATTATTAAGTGAGTTAATATGATTACAATTTTTTTGCTTAATCCCTGATAGATTTTTTTGCGATTTTCATGCTTTTCTGTTTGATCTACGTGTACTTTCTCTGTTGTTTTTATGCATTTTTCTAGATATTCAACCTTTTCTTTGATAACTCCATGAAGTGGAATGAGTGCTAAACGTACAGTCCCTGGCACTGGCAAATATAAGTTCTATTTACTGACACTCCTCAATGAATTGAAATAGTTATTAATATTTCATTGATTATTCCAATTTATATTTTCAAAGCGTTTGAATTAGAATGTTGTTCATGAGAATTATGATACTATAACTGGTGAAGATATCCTCACTTTGCGTATGTCGTCACTCTGTGACAAATATTCCGCTTCTTTTGGATATTTGGAATATTTGCCTAATATTTAACTGGGAAGGTGTCATTCAGATGTTATTTATTATATAAGATATATATATATATATATATATATATATTTATTACAATATTTAGGAACTGTAGATATCTTTCCGCATCCATAGAAAATTATTGGCCCAAAATTTTTTCTCCGATAATACCCATCCAGCAATTGAGTGCATTTTGGATGGGGATGGGACTTTGATTTTGGGTGCTTATCTTGGTAATAAAGACCATTTACTATTATTAAAATCAGTTAATGTCCCTTAAGAAGAACAAGAGCTGTCGTTACACTGTAAAATTATGTGATAGCGATAACATCAATTCCCTATTAGCATAAATCGAGAACAAACATAAACCTTATCGCTGACTATTATATCATAATCAACTACAGTGTGCACTAATTGACGCGATGACTTATACTGCTTGACCCTCTAAGAAAATGTTGCGATATCCTGGCTAACGTTCGGACAAAATTTCCATATATTTACTGTTATCAGTCCTCCGCAGATAACGGAGTTCATAAGTCGCTACAAGTCTGATAAGAAACCGTACTGTTTGACTAAAAATAACACGTAATCTCCACAGAAACGGGTAAACACGTTCGTTTCGAATAAAATGTTAGTTATTCCGATAATTTTTTTTCTAAAGAATATGGACCAATAGACCAAGTAACGTTCAATAGATACGTGGGAAACCTCAAATTCCTGGAAGAAATAATTTCCCTCGCTTTTTTCACTCTTAACCTGAAAAATTCGGAAAATTTGCCATTTTCAATACCCAAAGCTCTATATTTACAGTTATTATTTTTGAGTTTGCCAAGAATCTAAATTAGAACTCAAATTTAATCAAACTTTCACATATAAAAACCCAAAAACTATCTTAGGCTTGGTTTATTTTGTAGTATTGTTAGTTAATGTTAGTTGTACTGTAGTCATCAACTGCTGGATAATTTCATACAATTCTAATATTTTCTGATCCCGTCTTCTTTCTTTTTAATAATAATAAATCGTCTTTATTTAGGGATGAAGTTTAGCATAATGCTACTCTGCCTCTTAACCAAAAAAAAAAGAAAAATTGAAAAAACAGCACAAAAAACATAAATACATTTGATAAGTTAGAACTTTAAAAATATAGGTATATAAAAAATATATAATATATATATATACAAAGAGAATATGATCATGCGGAGAAAGGTATATAACAACAAGTAGGAAAATAATGGGCAAAATCCGCAAAAAGGAGGAAAGTGGATTCGAGCAGAAAATAGGATAGGTAACCCGAGCGATACGTATTTCTATAGTCTCACCATTTAATTTTACTTCAAAATTTCTTTTGGCATCGCTTCTAAATAGTTTTGGTGAAAAAATGATGACTTTCGATTTTAAAGGGTTCAACTGAAGGTTATGATTTTTTTCATACATACTAATAGATGTTATATCTTCATTTACCTCTGATTCAGCATTTCACATGTCGTGATTATGGAAATGACTGTAGATCTGTGAATCGTCGGCAAGGAATTGGATATTACAATATTTAACAACTGAGTGGAGATCAGAAATATACAAAATGAATAGGAGTGGCCCAAGTACAGACCCTTGAGGCACTCCGGAGGAAATAAGGCACTTTGAAGATAGAACCATCTCAATATGTATGTACCCTTTGATATCGATTTCCTAGGAAGTTCTGAATCATTTTTGAGGCAGAGTCAGAAAAACCAAAATATTTGCACGTGGCTACTAGAAAACTATGATTTCTGGTATCGAATGCCTTAGAGAAGTCAAGAAGAACTAATGATGTGATCATATGTTGATCCCAGGCTCTAACAATGTTATCGGTTAAGTCTAATAAGGCACCGGCAGTGTTATAACCTTTTCGATAACCGCATTGTTTGGGAGGCAAAATTTTATGTTTAGAGAGATAATCGTAAATTTGGGCGTACATTGCTTTTTCTAATAATTTGGACAAAATAGGTAAAATACTAATTGGTCTTAAATCAGAATATAATTTTGGTTTATTTTCTTGGGAGATGTCAATATAAATATTTTGGACAATGATCCCATCACAAATGAATACTTGAATATCCTATCAAGTAACGGATTTCTGTCCTATATAAACCTACCTACTGCTTTGTAAAAGACCTA
Source organism: Acanthoscelides obtectus (assembly GCA_963669975.1). Classification (NCBI taxonomy): domain Eukaryota; kingdom Metazoa; phylum Arthropoda; class Insecta; order Coleoptera; family Chrysomelidae; genus Acanthoscelides; species Acanthoscelides obtectus. Next base: position 2,616,148 of record CAVLJG010000001.1, on the reverse strand, counting down.
TCCAACAAAATTACTTGTATACAAATAATCCTAGAAAGCGATATTACTGACTACTTCTCCACTATTTTACTGATATCTTCAAATGAAAAACATTCTAACATCCCTACCGTTAGTAACAACCTGGAAAATTAGAAATTTTTTGTCGACAATTCAAAACTAATATCAAATGTCAAACAAGAATCCTGGGAACAATTATACTCTATAAATAATATAGACAAAGCAACGGGACTGTTCATAGAGAAAATAAAAAAACTAATAGATATTAGTACCAATAAAGTAATAATTAGTCACAAAGAGAAAAGAAGAAATGCCTGGATTACCAAAGGATTAATAACATCGGCAATAGAAAAGAAAGACTATATAATGTAATAAAACTAACGCCAACTACAGAGAATACCGACTGCTACAACCAATATAAAAATAAATTTATAGAGCTTGCAAGGCAAACCAAACGAAAACATTACCTAAATAAATTGAATAATAACTTAAATGATCCTAAGCGGCTTTGGACAACTATTGATGAGATTACTGGGAAAACAAAATTTAAAGAGTGTGTCACTGAGTTAAATACAACATCGGGAACAGTATTAAAAAATACTCAACAGATATGCGATGAATTTGTACAATTCTTAACTGACATAGGTGAAAATTTAGCAAGTAATATACAAGCAAATGTACAAAATACTCAGCCTCCAAAAAGAACTTTGAACTCATTTATTTTGGATAAAGTCGAACAATGTGAAGTATACACCACTGTTATGTCCTTAAAAAATCGGAAAAGTCCTGGGTTCGATGGTATTAAAAGCGAGCATTTGAAAATTATAGCCGAGGACATAACAGAACCACTCACTTACCTAATCAACAAATGCTTTGAATCTGGTATATATCCCTCAATTTTAAAAAAAGGTAATATAATACCGATACATAAATCAGGAACAAAAACAGATGTTAACAACTATAGACCAATATCAATAATATCCAGTGTAGTAAAGGTTTTTGAAAAAGTTTTATCTACTAGAATTATTCGATACCTCACAAAATTCAAAATTTTAAGTGAAAATCAATATGGATTTACAGAAGGGAAGGCTACATCGGACGCAATAACTAAAATTGTAAATCAAATATATCAAAATATTGATAACAGAATCCCTTCAATCTGCATTTTTGTTGATTTAAAGAAAGCTTTCGACACAGTTAATCACAAATTATTATTAGAAGCATTGGAGAGAATTGGTTTCAGAGGAAACGCGTACTCACTGATCGAAAGTTATTTGTCAAATCGCCCACAATCTGTGCAGATATCAGGATCATTTAGTAAAGAAATGTATATTAAGTGTGGTGTCCCACAAGGAACTGTCTTAGGTCCGCTGTTATTCAATATATATTTAAATATTTTCCAAATTGATTGTGTTGGCAAAATAACTAGTTTTGCAGATGATATTATATGAAGGCACTGACTGGTCTGATCTGAAAAATGTAATTGGAAATGATTTTATCAAAATTATTCGGTGGTTTAACAGTAGAAAATTAAGCATTAACTACTCTAAAACACATTTTTTACCATTTGGATCTTATGCTAGATATCTGCCAAATTACATAAATTTCTCCTTCAATATTAATGATCAAAAAATGCAAAATAATAGAGTGCCCAACATAAAATACCTTGGAGTGGTCTTGGATCCTCACTTACGATGGGACATCCATGTCAATTATATTTTAAAGAAAGTTAGATTTGTATCCTACAAAATTAAATACCTTGGGAATATATTGACAGAAAAATATTTTCGAACATTATACCATGCACTGATTGAGCCTCATCTCACATATGGTATATTAGCATGGGGAGCTGCATGTTCCTCACATATCTATAATTTAGATGTTTTTCAAAAAAGTATTCTAAAAATGATATTTAAAAAACCGAAACTTTATCACACTGAAAAATTATATGCAGATGTTCGAATGTATGATATAAGACAGCTTTATTTCTTACACAGTATCACTCACTACCATAAATTTGTAAACACCGACCAAAAAATTAAACATAATCATTATACCAGGTACAAAATTCGTGGCACAGTAGTTCCTCAACCGCATAAATCTATAATGCAGCGATCATATCTCTATTTAGCGCCTAAATTTTATGAAATTATACCTAAAGACTTAAAAGATTTACGTTTCGGAAATTGTTTAAAAAGAAATTTAAAAAAGTGGCTACATTCTATATCTAGGACTGAAATTCATAAACTCATAAATACGAACATCAACTAAATACATAATCTACTGTAGCTAATTTTTGTCCTTTTTTGTCATTTGCATTCTACAGTTTCAACTTAAATTATTGGTCCATGTACAGGCGATGCCTTCTATTGGGCCTGTTTTGATTTTATATTTATTTACTCATATTGTTTGTTATCTTTGTACATTGGGTAAATAAATATTATTATTATTATTATTATTTAAGCTAGAGGTAACACTAATGCTTCTTTCCATGATTCTGGAAGGAATCCTCTTTCTAAATAGGTATTTATGATGCGTAAAATGTGACCTGAAATCGCAAAGAAGCATATTTTCATTCTGAGTGACACGCCAGGGCATTGGATTTCACAGATTGGAACATCGATTTTAAATCAGTCATGTCGATTGGTTTAAAGTTGAATCGATCACTAGAATAGTCATTCTTTTCATACTGCTCAATCTTCTCTGTGCATGAACAAATGGCGTTATTAAAAATGGAACAGAGATAATTATTAATGTCAGTAGGGTTCTTTAAATGTAGAGGAGTATCGGTATTTTGTGACTGTTGGACACGCATTGATTTTAAGGATCTAAAAAACATTTTTGACGGAGGGATAGTAAATATGCTGCTTTTTCATATCTAATTTGACTTAAAGTTGAATTTCTGAGCTCTTTGTAGCGATTCCAGGAATCTTCTGTCTTATTAATTTTAAGCTGATTTAAAGCTCTGTCTCTGTGTTTCATCATACGTTTAAGCTGCGATGATAGCCAAGGTGCATGCGGTTTATTTACACGTACAATTCTTAGAGGTGCATGCTTATCAAAAATTAATTTTAGCCCATCTGTCAAATATAAAATTTTCTGATCAATACTTTCTCCGGAATATATATAATGCTCCAGGGAAACTTTAAAACATCATTTTGAAATGATAAAATATCAAAATTTTTAAAGTCTCTGAATTTAACGAATTTTTGCTTAGGGTTTTTAGACTGCAAAGTTGTTTCACAAAATACTAAAAAATGATCGGATGGATGCTGGCGTCTCAGGTTTACTAAGGATATCTGAATAGTTGCTGACTTGATTTGCTATCAAGTCTAGCAACATCATCTTCGAATGACTCCGAGATTTGTCTATAAAATATTCAGCAATCGTATTGGAGCTAGACCAAATAAACTATAGAATAAAAGTTGGTAAATACCAAAATAAACAGCCATAGGGCGCACCGCTATCTCGATGGTAATTTGTTTGACGTTTTTTCAAATACTATCCTAGATAGATATAATTGAAACATGCGACACCAGTGACCTATGGTTCTACCAGTTATCTTGATATTGTGTACAAAGTTCGTCAATATGTTTGCCAAAGATTCAGAGTATAACGATATCTATAATGAAATTTATCATAGAAGTTGTTGCCGTTGATATGAAGATGATCTTATGAACTGAATTATTTATGTATGGAAAAGGCGATATCATGGATACTTGAAAGAGTTACGAATGATTTGAGAACACTTTAAAATTTTTGATGATGTGTAATAGCCAAAACAAGAATGCTGTAACAATGGAGTGTCAACCTGAAAATGGTGCCAATATGGTCAATCACTTGTCACAGAATTATTGTGGTTTATAAGTGAATACTTGTTCCGCTTGAAGATTAATTGACAAAACAAAAATTTAGAACATCAACTCACTGACAACTCAAAATTAATATTTAACGCATAAACGGAATCGTGGGACGAAATTTTTTTAACAAATTCTTTAGACGAAGCTACAAATTTATTAATACACAAAATTCAAAAAGTAATTGAAGTTAGTACTAATAAGGTTAAAATAAGTCACAAGGAAAAAAGCAGAAATGATTGGATGACCAAAGGACTAATAAAATCTGCAAACGAAAAAGAAAGACTGTATAAAATCATGAAATATTTACCCACGAAAGAAAATATAGATCATTATAATCAGTATGAAAACAAATTTATAGAACTTTTGAGAAAAGCAAAAAAAATTACTATATAAAACAATTGAATAATAATTCACATGACTCTAGACACCTATGGTCCACTGTCAATGATATATTCAATAAGTCATCCTATTCAAAAAACAATATTAATGAAATAAAAACAAAAACAGGACAGAAAACAGACAATATTCAGCAAATATGTGATGAGTTCATAGAATTTTTCACGAATATAGGAGGAAACTTAGCAAATAATATCAAACAAAATGCTGATATTCATCTGCATGAAACAAGACTGAATAATTCATTTGTATTAACTGAAGTAGACTATCAGGATGTTTTCAATGCCATTATGACTCTAAAAAATAAAAAAAGCCCTGGAGTTGACGAAATTAGAGCTGAACATCTAAAGATACTGGCCAAACAAATAACAGAACCACTTGCTTATATCATTAACAAATCCTTCCAATCTGGAGTATTTCCATCAGCTTTCAAGACAGCAATCATCATACCTATCTATAAATCTAATGATAATACGGACGTCACTAATTATCGACCTATTTCACTTATATCAAGTTTAGCTAAAGTTTTTGAGAAATTACTCCTTAATAAAATGATTAATTTTCTTAATAAATTCAAAATTCTAAATTCAAATCAATATGGTTTTATAGCGGGCAAATCTACAACAGATGGGGTATTAAGTATAGTAGATGAAATAACCCAAAATATAGATGGAAAAGTACCATCGATATGCGTATTTGTGGACTTACAAAAAGCGTTTGACACAGTTAACCACAATATACTTTTGGAAATCTTAGAAAGAATGTATACTTTAATGGAAAATTATTTATCAAATAGACCGCAATCAGTAAAATTATTAAGCTCGTATAGTAAAGAAATGTTTGTTAAATGTGGTGTTCCACAAGGTACAATTTTGGGTCCTCTGTTATTCAATATTTATTAAAACGATATATTCAAAATTAACAGTACTGGTAAAATAGTCAGTTTTGCAGACGATACTGCTATACTCTATAAAGGTAAGGATTGGAACGACTTAAAAGATATTATCCAAAATGACTTTTGCAAAATTATTCAGTGGTTTAATAACCGAAAATTAACAATTAACTTTACTAAAACTCATTTTTTACCATTTTCATCACTATCTAATCATCTACCAAAATATAACCACCTTCGGTTTAAGGTAAATGATAAAAATATAAAAATCAATAGAGTTAATGATACAAAATATTTGGGAATTTATCTAGATCCCCACTTGAGATGGGATGTACATATTTCTCACATACTAAAGAAAATTAGATTCATAGCATATAAAATAAAATTTCTAACCGGTATATTAACTGAATATTATCTACGAATAATATATCAAGCTTTACTCGAGTCACACATAACATATGGTATAGTAGTGTGGGGTGCTGCATGCACGACATACTTTAACGATTTAGATGTACTTCAAAGAAGAATTTTAAAATCAATGTTATACCCAACTAATGACTTATATAATGATGCACAAGTATATGATACTAAACAACTTTACTTCTTACATACCATCACTCATTATCACAAAACTATTAGTGAACACGACATAATTAAACGTAATCATAAAACCAGATATAAATTACGCGCAAAAAATGTTCCTAAACCAAACAAATCCCTAATGAAACGATGTCACATGTATATAGCTCCAAAATTGTACGAACATTTACCAAATAATTTAAAACAATTACGCAATACAAAAATTTATTAACACGATTGGGAGAAATCAAATTAATAAAATAATCTCAAATATTACACAATAAATGCTCTACCATTCTTACCAATAATTTCTTTTTTCTCTCTATTTTATTATATTTTGCAATTCAACATATATATGATCCATGCACAGGCGTTGTCCTCCTATGGATATATTATATTTATTTACTCGTTTCATGTTCCCTGTATTTTAGAGTAAATAAATATTATTATTATTATTATTATTATATGTGACTTTTGATAGTGATGACTAGTAGTATAAAGTATCGAATCAAAAAATTCTCTCAAAACACTAACAAGCGTCTCAAAATTATAATAGTGTACCTAAATACTTCCATACCTTACTTCAAAAAGCTGAATATGACTTAGACAATTTTTTCGAGATGTTTATGTATTAGCTCCCAGACCTTGCAACAAAGATTGCATCCTGCTCTGACAGATAGTGTGGTAAAAGTAGCAGCTCTCCATATGTGTGAAGAGTGTGATGGCAGAGTTTTACCAAGTAAGACCATATATAATCTACAGGATGTGAAGAGTATTTCTGAGTAGATCCTATCTGGGGATTGTACAGGACGAAGAGGGTGCTTTTTACTAATTTAAGTACTGTTTTGTCAAGGTTTCTTTCCTCGGAAAGCAAATGGCTACCAGTCTTCTTCTCTCTAGCTGAACAGTGGAGGTTGTTTTGCTACCCTGGTTACCTATGAGAAGTGATTTATATTTAGAATCTATGAGGATCGTTTAATTTATATTGGTAGGTAACTGTTAAGTCCACTGGCTCACGTAACAGGTCAATAGGATGTCATTTACATTGACATTCAAAAGGTCTTTCATCAAATAGATTAGTTAAGCTCAAATTTGCTGGCTGGTCAGACCGTTTACTGCTCCTCATACACTCATATATCCTGGAAAGGAGTATGCATATGAAATATGGCAGCTATCAATCCAAGACCTATAGTACATCATCTGGTGTGCCTCAGGGGTGCAACGCAGGGCCTTTGTTGTTCATAACCTACATCAATGATTTATCGCTGTCTTTGCCATTCATGCATCTCCTTTACGCTGTTATCAATAATCTGAATGAATGCATTCTGTTGCAAAACTGCGTGAACTTTATCTACTTATGGTGCTCTAACAATCAGCTTAACATTAATATTTATAAATGCAAGTTTATGTCATTTAATAGATAACTATGTCTAAGTACTGTACGATAATTATAACATTGATGGTAATCCTCGACTTTCAAGGATTTGGGTGTCGCATCGACGGCATTTAATAACCACATCCTTCATATGGTGAGTACAACATTTAAAGCATGAGACCATTACGTCAGAAATTGCTAGTATCGCATAATTAGATCACTTTTATTATGAGTAAGCTGGAGCATGCAACTGTCATTTGGTCCAAACTGCAGAGCGAGCATTGAGTGCGTGCAGCGAAAGGCACTAAAATATTTTTATTTAAAGTGGCATGGTCACTATCTCGAAAGTGGTTTTGACCATTTGGCACTGCTGAGAATCTTTCAAGTCGAGTCGCTACAACTCGGGCGTCATTTATCGGTGCCAAGATTTTTACATACAAAGTACTGAATAATCAAATGCTTGCACCTCAATATTAGGTATAATTGATTTTGGCGTCGCTGGGTGAGGTAGTCGCTGTCAGAATTTGTTTTACCCTGACATTTGTATTACAAACATCAGCTGTAAATCAATGTTAAGCTATATGTGTTTCAATGAGACTTGTTCTGTATGTGATATTTTTTGTGATCGAGAAGACCCTGTACGAGCCCCTTCCCACTTCAGTTGGCCCAACTATTGAAATCTTAGTTTTTTTCTTATCAAACACAAATAATAAAAATGTAGCAGTGTGTTATAGGTTTAAAATATTACCAATGAATATTTTGATAATATATAGTAGAAAATACTAACTTTACCTAATCAAATTTGCAGCATAAAAATAACACATGTTGCAATTACAGCATATCAACCTATTTTCATTTAAATGCAAAATAAGTCTATAACGGATAGGTGGCTGTGAAAACTAAAAGCCATGACAATTGTTTTTGTTAATCACAGCTTAAAATATACTAAGTGACATATAAATCCGAACACCCAGTTTAAATGGTTTTATTTTAATAAAATTTTGTATAAGTACTTAATGAAGCATAATAAGTAAATGATGAAAATTTCAAAATGATTGCACTGCTTTAAAGCCCTTTGACCTTTAATAATGTGTGGATGCACCCTGATGTGCTACGCATTCTCCAACGCGTCTAGGCATGCTTCTGATCAGGTGGTCAATGTCCTCCTGTGGTATCTCATTCCAGGCAACCACCAACTCCTCTCAAAGTGCTTCTAGAGTCTGAGTAGGACGTTGCAAATTGAGCAATCTCCTACCCATTATATCCCACACGTGCTCAATTGGGGATAAGTCGGAGATCTTGGTGGCCATGGTAACAATGTGACATCATTATGTTGAAAGAAGTCTATTGTGACTCTTGCAATATGTGGTCGGGCATTATCTTGTTGGAAAGTTGGATCTGCCAGGGTGTCGAGAGAGGGTAAAAGATGGGGTTCTAGAACTTCGTGGATATAACGCTGCGCGTTCATGTTACCTCTGATGAAGATTAAAGGTGACCTGGAACCATACGCTATAGCACCCCAAACCATAACTCCAACAGTGTGATGAATATGTCTTTCAACAAAAAACTGTGGATTCCTCCTTTCACCACGGCTCCTTCTAACCCTGGCACGACCATCGTGTATGCCTAAACAGAATCGAGACTCGTCACTAAAGACAAATAATACTGTTCCATTCCTGATCCCAGAGTGACCGTTGTCTGCACCACTCAAGGCGATTACGTCGGTGTTCTCGAGTTAAAGGGAGGACCCAGTATGGCCGGTATGAAAACAAGCCAAAACTTCTCATTCGTCGGTAAACACTTCGCATGCCAATAGGTCTTCCGTGTTCTGCAAACGATTCATTTGCAATGGACCTGGTAGTGGAGAAACGGTCCCTTAAGGCTAATAATCTTAGGCGGCGATCTTCACGGTCTGTTGTTCTACGGCGGCGTCCAGTGCCCCTTGCTCTTTGCGTACGGCCTTCTCGAAGCCATGCCTGACAACACCTAACCACAGTGTCTACACTTCTTTGCACTCTAACTGCAATTGCCCGAAAAGAAAGTCCAGCTTCCCGAAGTCCCACTATACGGCCCCTATAAAAATCACTAAGTTGACGAAATCGTACAGGTCTCCGTACTCTAGGCATCGTAACCGATCGTAAAGGATGTCAAGAACCAAAATCCGCCAACGTTGATTTTTTACTGCGGCTGAAATATTCATTTTTAGAGCGTTAGTGAATTAAAAAAAAGCAGTATAAAAACCGGAATGTCCAACTGATAAGGCTGAAAATTTTTTCACTTGTTATTTACAGTAAGATAAATACATTCACCAACTTTTATTAAAATAAAACCATTTAAACTGGGTGTTCGGATTTATATGTCACTTAGTATAATAAAACAATCAATTTGAAAGGAAAGGAAACAACAAGCAATCTGGTGAGTACCTGATATTTTATTCCACTGAGATAGTTCATTACATTTAATTATTATTAATCATATAATTTTGCCAGGTGACAGCACCCTCATTACAAAAAAAATTGTATTTTTCTCTCAATTTTTCAGCTGCGATCGTTGATCTGTTATTGATCCGCGAACGGGCGATACTTGGTAACGCATTTATTTCTCACTGTTCGTAGTGAAATTTACAATATCTTCATAATCTATGCTACCAGGTGGTGTGTAGGTGTGAAGTGAAGATTTGTGCAACCATTTGTACAGTACACATGTAGTTCGAATCATTTTTATTCCGGTTTCCTCTTGCAACTGGATAGGTTTTGCCAAAACACGGAATCGAGATACTAAAATACCAAATGCATTTTCTACTATGCGTATTGCCCTAGTGAATCTGTAATTGTAAATTTTTTCTGCAACGTGGGCTCATTGGGATATCGTTTCAATAAGTATGTCATAAGAGGGAAAGCATCATCTCCCACTAGGAATCCACCTTCTGGCAGTAATGACCCATTTTACAACACTGGATACAATGAGGAAGCTTGGAAAACACCACCGTCGGAATTTCGCCCATATGAGCCTATGTCCACATATTTAAAACAGTAGTCATGATCCACGACTGCTAAGAGCACCAAGCTGTTTGTTCCTTTATAATTATTGTATTCAATACCACAATAAATTTCGAGGAGCTGGAATTACCACATGTTTGCCGTCTATGGCTCCACAACATCCTGGAAAATTCCACCTGTGGTGAAATCCTACTTGTATGTCTTCCCATTCCTTTTTGTCTGGTACCTGAAAAAATATTAATTTAGTATTTTCATTTCAGCCTAACGATACACCGTCGGGGTCCAAAATTTTGGAAGATGAAGTTAGTCGGGACATTGATGATAACACTGATAATAAATCAATCGACTCCAGCGACACCTCGTTGATCAAAAATTAAAATCCAGTTCAAGTTAAAAATAAAATAAAACATAACATTACCCAAGAAACGAGTGGAATTGCAGCAGCTATTAATGAGCTTAAACAACTGAATAGTACTATACAAACTTCCAGTTGTTCTCAGCAATGTGATGAGTACGATGTTATTGGAAAACATGTCGCTATTCAACTGAGACAGCTCCCATTACTCGATTTGATAGACGCCAAAGATGAAAACCAACAAGTACTTTCCCGATACCGAAAAAAAGCTATATATGTCCGAAACACATCTGCGTGTTCCTCATATAATCGTCACCAACGTCCTACATATCACTGACATCACCAGGATCCAGTGTACCAAGTGATTCATTCCCAGGACCTGTCCCAATATCTGATCGGCCCGCAGAAACAGTTTCTCGGCAGCCAGTTCAAACAGTTGTTGGACAACCATCAAATGCATCATACGAGGCTATCCACTTTAGTGATACACTAGTCAGAGCAATGATAGATGCTGATATGAACAATATGCAATAACTTTTATCCTCTGTGTTACTCATCCATATGATCTGATCTGATCCACACATGTGTCATTGAATAAGTTAACTGAACCTTTGAAGTATCAACTCATGAAGCATTTACCACATTTCTACTTACCTGCAAATATTCGTCCAAAGCTTCATACATAACGTCACAAACTTCTGGCATAAATTTTGATATGGAGGATTTTGAAATCCTGAAAAATATTGCTAACAGCCTGTATGATATTCCTGAGCTTAGAAAACACAGGGTTTCTTCTAACTTTACCCTTGCTGGTGTGGCATCTCTCATAAAAGTGTCTTGACGCTCTATCTTCATTTTTATTATATTTAAAATTTTGTCAACTTGTTCGGGTGTCACTCTCAGCACTGCTTTATATTCTCGGGGGTCTTCGTGATAAAGCTCCTTGAAAATCGCACATGTTGCCCCTATAGATCGTCTTGCCATCCAATCTCTAATCCAAACCTTTTCCTTCCTTTCCTTTTTTTGAAGTTTACTATCACCGTGGGCTCAACAAAGGCGAGTTGAGCTACTGGCATACGAGTAGACCATCCGAGTAGCTGTCTACTGTCTAGTCAGCAGCTCGCACTGTGTAAACGAGCCATAAATCTTAAATACAACCTGACAAAATTATTTGTCGAGATAATCCCGCGAAACGTCTACCATGGTATACGCCCGAAGTATTTACAGATATTTTGCGCCTAAATATTAAACTTATTTGTAGGTCTTCTTTGTCGGGCGCGGCCAAGATGTCCTCAACTCCGGACAAAAAGTGGCCAGTAGTGGGCACGTCACTGGGCAGGGGGCCTCGTTCCAAAACTTATGGTAGTTAAAAAAACCCCAGAAGGAGAAAGACTGTTTAAAAATCTACTCTACTCTCTGTCTGAGATAAAACTACTCATTGAAAACATTCGCACTTGAAACAAAACCATGTACATTTTCTTGTACAAGAAAAGTAAAGCAAAAGATAAAAATGTACTAACCTAATATATCCTTATTCTAAAAAGTTATGGCAGCTCAAAAATCAAAATCATGATCAATGTAATAGAAGGTGCCATGTAGACACTGCCCCCATATTTGAATACGTAAAATGTCCAATAAAATCAAGAAGTCTCTAAGAATTTCAATAAGCAATAAAACCAAAATGACTAAACTTAAGTTACACAAAAAAAAGTTCGGGGTTCACACTAAAATTCACCCTGTATAAAAATTGACCTATACATGAGAAAAAATGATATTATTCAATTATGACGTATTTAAAACATCTATTGTACTTTTTAATAATTCTACATGAATCGCCTCTCTTTAGAAATCCTTGCCACGCAACTCCTTTCGGAGGACAATTGGTTTGATTTTATTTAGGGTTAAGCTCTTATAAAAAATGCAACCCATTCGGCTTGGAAAATACGCTAAAGTTTTATATTGAAAAATGTATGTGATGTATCTACTAGGAGAGTAATCCTATTTCAAAATAGCGTTAGTTGAACAATACATGGTGTCCGCAAAGTTGGGGTTTTCCTTTTAAGAAACAACTACCCTTGAAATAACAAAGGTGGTGCAGTGAAACGAGGGCGACCAAGTAAAAAAAAATAAAGGAAAAAGTTCTCACTTTCCAGTTGGTGAGAAGGACTAAGTACGTCTCTGCCCGAAATCATACCGCTCCATCGATTTGGGAGAATAAATGGTCCAATGAGCTTACCGTTCACCATGCCAGCCCAAACATTCACCGAAAATGTTTGTTGAAAATGTGCCCGACGGAGAGCGTGCGGATTTTCTACTGCCCAAACGTGAGTGTTGCGAAAATTATTCACCCCATTACGCGTGAACGTAGATTCATCTGTCACCAATATGCACTTCAAAAAGTCCGGATTATTGTCATGTTGATGCAACAACCACTCACAAAACCGCACTCTTGCTGGAAAAAGGGCTTGTACACGTTGGACGTGAAACGGATACAGCCCCTCTTCACGCAGCGTTTGCCACACTTTAGTTTTTGATACTTGCACTTCTCTAGCCACGTCTCTAGTGCTTGTTGAGGGATTCTCGTCTACGCGATTACCTCTAGACGCGTGACCGTAACCGTCGGTTGAAGGTTGCATACTGACCTGACACACTGACCCCGACCCAGTTCTGTCGTCGGGTTGAGCTAGTATCCTAGTACCAGTCGGGGATGTCGCGGCTACAGGACGGTATTCAGAATATATGTATATGGTACTAAGAAAAATTGCTTATGTTTCCAAGATCTACACGTCGTGTAAAGTAAAACCCCAACTTTGCGGAGACCCTGTATTTATGTTTTGTAATTACTCACCACCGCGGCGGAGAAATTTAACACGCCCTGTATATTTGTAATGAGAAATTTTACGACATATATTTACAGGAATTGTTTGTTATCTTTAAATGTATCTTCTGCTCTAAATGATGCTGTTTACTTAACGATGGAATTTAGATGCTCTGTTTTTTAAAATCGCTTAAATTGATTTCCGATACGACGTGAACAGCCATGTAAACATGATATTGGTAATGGAAGTGTATAAAGTTACAAAATACACCTCTTCCTGCTCCGAATATGAGCTGGCTACCATAAGCCGCGATTGTATATTTATCGGAAATTTGAGATGATAACCATGATTAGTATTATTGCAAACTCCTTACAGATACAATGGGAAAGAAAACTGGCAAGCATTGAAGTGTATTTCGATGTTGAGGTGGATTAAGGCCGTTTTTCTTCAGTAAATATTTTTAAGGTCCACTTTCCTTACGTATATTTTAGCCGTTTTTAATGATGATTTTGGATCAGGAGAATCCAGACGCATGATTAATCGACGTTTTTATTAACAAAATTAAAAATTACAGCGGACTGTTTGGCGAATATAAGCATTTAGTCCAATTCTCTAGTTAAGTGGTACATTAGTAATACAGAAATTTCTAAAATAGAAAAATCACAAATCAATAGTTATAACAAACATACAGAGGTGCAATCATATACAATAAAAATAACTCGTGTTACTTTCATGATCAATCCGTTAGAGAAATAAACATAAGTTTAACTTTTTTTACGGAACCCAAGAAGCGACTATTTTTGATACACTTCAGGAATTTTATTATAGAACATTAAGGGTGGATTTCACCAAGGCTATCAAATTAACAGTCCGTTATTCTCCACCTATAGGGTAACAGTCCGTCAAATACAACGAATGAGCTTCAATATCCAGTCAACAAATTTCAGCAACCAATACCGATGAAATGTTGAAAACAAAATGCTGTCAAAGTATGAGACGACAGCTTGTCCTTGAAACATCACCAGCGTCAATTGATATGCGATTTTACTGATTCAACATCACCTACCGTGTGTTATTTTCCTATAAACCTCTTGCAGATAGCCATTAAACACCTACTTGATGACTCTACCAAAAATTTCATAGATATTGCTCGTTTCCAAACATTAATCCATTTACTTGCCGTTCATCAGAACCATTATGGCACCTTAGATTGATATTCCCAGAAAACCATTCACGTTTTTTGATATCCATACATCCATAAAGTTAAATATTTTTCGTTGTTCAGGAACTGAACGAACATCCACACTATATTTACATCGATTACGAAATACCCAAATTTATGTCGTAGAGCTACGAGCAAACCTAAAACCCGCTAAAAAACTAGAAATTTGCAATATTTTTATTTTTTCACGAGTACACATTCTAGGTTATACAGGGTGACTTCGAAGTTGAGTCATTTATTTTAACAGTGAGTAGATCTGATCAAAAGAAATGTTTTTTTCCTTTACCATTTTTCTGGTAAAATTAAAGTAACAAAGTTATAGCCCTTTGGAAGTTTGAGTACCGCCCTGTCTCAATAATAATATTATCTGCTCGTGTTTGACAACAACGGATATAATCCGCCTTATCGGTTCATCGCATCGGAAACAAAAAAGAGAAAGAATTTGGAACGATGTTTCTACAATTATTTTATTCAGTTGTATACAGTCAGTGTCAGTCGGTAACGCGTGAGTGAATAGTGGTGTCTGTTGCGTGGCTCAAACGAAACCAAAAATGGCACATGTTTATGCGGATCGGTTTCCCAATCGAGTGCAACCAACCCCTCGTGCCTTTGTTAATGTAGTACAACGGGCTCGTGAATCAGGTGACTTAAGACCTCACAGGGGACGGCATGCCGGTGCTCCAAGACCTCACGATCAAATACAGGTCCGCACTGAAATACTTGTCGGGAAAATACTTTATAAAACAAGGTAAAATTTTTTTTTATTTTTTTTTATTTTTACACACATATTTTGGTTTATCTTCCTTCTACAATCATTATCTGAAAATTAATGACTCAACTTCAAAGTCACCCTGTATAATAGACATTATTTGAATAACAGCTGATTATTTCAAAACTCCTCAACGAGTAACACATGTGTTGGATCCGCCAACCCTTGGTCCCAGTCACAAAACATATACACTGAAGAAGGTTTAATTCCATGCGATTCAGTGACAACACGGTGACTTGTGTGCCATGTATATCCTTTTTTCTTTGAGATAAGGACGTTTTGAAGTTAGCAATAGTTTATGCATAAAATATAAGTGACGAGATCCTATTAAATCATTCATTTTCATCCAGTTCAGTTCCTGATATTTAGCGAAAACATTGTCAAATTTACGCAATTTGTATATAAACCTCACGCAATTGTTTTGAATTACCTGAACAATATTTTTTGCATAATAATCTAATGATAGAAAAACTATATCCTTTGTGTAAAAAGATACAATATAAACATCAGACAGATAACCTAAGACTATATTATTATTATTATTATGATAATTGAGATGAGCAGAGTACACAGTACTATAAGCTCATGCAGTAAATATAGAGTACGGCACGTAACACAAATACATCAAATAGAAAAAAATAAAAAAAGACAGTTCATAGCTCTAAAGTTTGTACACCCCTCCAGCTATCATACTGCACTGAAGTAGCACCAACCACACTTTCAGGTAAACTATTCCAGGTGTTGAATATGCGGTTGGGAAGAAACGACTGTCGGACTGTTGTTTTAAATGGCACCTTATGCAGTTTGAAGCTGTGTCCGCGTAGATTGCTGCGCGACAGACAGTATAGATGCAAGAGGTTGGTGCCCATCAAACCATGAAGTATCCTGAACGTAACTATAAGATCGCCACGAAGTCTTCGCTCAGAGAATGAGGTCAGGTTGAATAATTCAAGGCGATCTTCATAGCTTGGTCTTCATGCTCCAAAAGGGATACGAGTAGCCCGACGCTGTACTGATTCGACGAGATTTCTATCGCGCAGAAGCACAGTGTCCCATACCGGGCCAGCGGATTCAAGAATTGGCCTCACGAATGCCTTGTAAATGTAGGCGCAAGTGTTGACATCGGATCCTTTGAAAGACCTCTCCAGCATGTATAGAAGTTTCTTGGCTTTTGATGTAACGTGGTGAATATGCTCTGACCAGGAAAGACGATCGTTGACTACAACGCCCAGATCAGTGTGGCTGGAAACTGCTTCGATGTTGTGGTCAGAGATCTTGTATGTAAATCGCGGATTTGTCTTCCCGAGGTGAAGGACACAACACTTAGTTAGATTTAAGGGTAAAAGCCAACTGACTGACCATTGACAAACAAAATCAAGATCTCGTTGAAGCATAGCAGAATTTACGACAGTATTGTAAATCTTGGTGTCGTCGGCATAAGCTGAACATGTGGAGGAAATCAATGCGGGCAGGTCACTTGTATACAGAAGGAACAGCACTGGCCCCAAGACAGAGCCTTGAGGAACTCCACTTGCTACATGATGAAGGTGAGACTGGCTATCACTGACGGGCACAGAGAAAGTCCTCCCGGTGAGAAAGGCCTTAATCCACAGTAACAACTCGCCTCTTATTCCCATACATTCCAACTTAAACAGAAGCCTTCTATGTGGTACGCGATCGAAAGCCCTAGAAAAATCTAAGTAGATTATATCAACAGGAGTCTTTGTGTTCAGATCCTGAGTCCAATCGTTGAGAGAGTGGAGAAGGTTGGTCATTATTGATCGACCAGGGAGAAATCCATGCTGATTCTTAGGGATAAGGTCATTTTCGAAAGCAAATGACAGGAGCTTATCTAGTATGATTCTGTCAGCTATTTTGGAGGGTGTTGTTATCAAAAAAGCTTCGGGTTTCGCCATGGTTCCTCTCAACGCATTAGAAACGTGACGTCGCCCTTTTACGTCCTCTCGTAAAGCTACCCGTACTCAACAATGCCCCAAAAAGCGTCAAAATCCAATCTAAATAAGTACAGGCGTGAAACTTGTCCGCATTAAATAAGTGACCGAGAAATATATCAGCAAAGAACGATTGACATCATGTCGAAGATACACTAAAAACTTCCTCGCTTACGAAGTCGTATGAAGACGCTCACATCGGTATCTTTGTGTACAACATGTTCACATTGAGAAGATTTCTATCTCAAAAATGATACTACTCTCTTGACCAATACTTAACTACTTGTCTATTTAGTATCGTTGTTATCATCGTTGATGTTATTATTTGAGACAGTTATTTCTTCTGATTTCTAAATATTTCAATCGATCTGCCTTTTTTACTGTAATTGTTCTTAATACGTTTGAAATTGCCTCTGATTTTCTCTGATCTTTGCTGTGACATTTTTGGTCGATGACCCTTTTACTTCAACCTGATTTTTGTTAAGAAAGACATTATTAGTATTTCACGAAAAAGACAAACAGTTGAAACGCCAGACAATCACGGAGTCCTATACCTATTATACTTTAATTCAAAGAATAATAAGTACATTTTAGTTCCCAATTGGCCGAATGATCATGGAAATATTCATAGAATGTCTATATGTTAACCGACATCCGGTGTTGGTGCCGGTGGTGTGGCCTGGTAAGCACAGGTCGGCGATCGGATCGGTGAGCCAGCCGAAAAACCCGTTCGGCGCGTTCTCTCCTGAAATAGCGACACTTTCGTATGAAGACAGCTCGCGTGGGCACGCATCCACGTACAGCCACCAAAGAACATACTACAACTAGAAGAAGCCTTCATACTGTAACAAGAAAGAATAGTACTGATGGCGACATCTGTTTTGGGACCGCGCCAGACTCTGCATCGGTGGCGACATCTGTTGGGGATCGCGAGACTCTCCTTCGGTGCTGGCGACATCTGTTGAGGACCGTGCCAGGGACTTTTATTCAAGATCGACGCGAAGTGACCACGAAGATTCTGGAATGCCGCTATGTGGCTCACCGGAATCTTCTCGAATCAACGAGTCGCTGCGATGCGGACTATATAAATCGACGGCCGGGAGAGGGAATCAGAGTAGAGTATAGTTCAGTGAATGGGGCGACGTAATAATTCGTAAATAAAGTAATCAAGTTAAATAAATTAGTGCATTTCTTTTTGTGGAATCCAGTGTTCTAATCCGCGCCCAAACGAACCCAGAAAGGTGCTACAATGCGATGGAAAACAGGTGTTAAACTCATATAGAAGAAAGGGACACAAAGCGGTGCTGCTGGGGCACAATATGACAACCATGGCGCACCCTCAAAACACGGCGGCATGTTGACAATTGGCGTTGTCTAATTTGTCAAATTTAAATTTCCCGCGGGTTTTCTGCTGTTTTGCAAGAATAACCTTACATTTTCCAAAATTTCATTTTGATTCAATTCTATCACGTTATTTGAGCCATATGCCTCTTGTTCAGAGCTGTGAAGTACATGAAGCTGTAATATGTTTGTAAATAGCACAAGAAAAACGGACAAGCTTTAAATTATAACTGTTTCCTTAAGGTGAACCAAAGTGATCCCAATCAGTAGCCGGGCTTTGGTCATCTGCCGGCGAGGTGGCTTTCCACTATCTAATGTTGTCATCACTTTTTGTACAAACTCGGCGAGACATATTCGAACATCAAAGGCAACCAATAATGAACTGTCAAATGACCCACCACACGGTTTTTCTAAAGTTCCACTGATCGTATTAACCGATCACTCTTGACTTCTACATACTAATCAAACTACTTTATTATTGAAACCTTGCTTTCGTGAGCACTTATGCATTAAAACGATCATCTGAAACAGTCACGAAGGCAGATACCTAAGATGTGATTAATTACATGAATTCCTATACTAAGTGACATATAAATCCGAACACCCAGTCTAAATGGTTTTATTTTGATAAAAGCTGGTGAATGTATTTATCTTACTGTAAATAACAAGTGAAAAAATTTTCAGCCTTATCAGTTGGACATTCCGGTTTTTATACTGCTTTTTTTTTAATTCACTAACGCTCTAAAAATGAATATTTCAGCCGCAGTAAAGAATCAACGATGGCGGATTTTGGTTCTTGACATCCTTTACGCTCGGTTACGATGCCTAGAGTACGGAGACCTGTACGATTTCCTCAACTTAGTGAGTTTGATAGGGGCCGTATAGTGGGACTTCGGGAAGCTGGACTTTCTTTTCGGGCAATTGCAGTTAGAGTGCAAAGAAGTGTAGACACTGTGGTTAAGTGTTGTCAGGCATGGCTTCGAGAAGGCCGTACACAAAGAGCAAGGGGCACTGGACGCCGCCGTAGAACAACAGACCGTGAAGATCGCCGCCTAAGATTATTGGCCTTAAGGGACCGTTTCTCCACTACCAGGTCCATTGCAAATGAATGGTTTGCAGAACACGGAAGACCTATTGGCATGCGAAGTGTTTACCGACGAATGAGAAGTTTTGGCTTGTTTTCATACCGGCCACACTGGGTCCTCCCTTTAACTCGAGAACACCGACGTAATCGCCTTGAGTGGTGCAGACAACGGTCACTCTGGGATCAGGAATGGAACAGTATTGTCTTTAGTGACGAGTCTCGATTTTGTTTAGGCATGCACGATGGTCGTGCCAGGGTTAGAAGGCGACGTGGTGAAAGGAGGAATTCACAGTTTTTTGTTGAAAGACATGTTCATCACACTGTTGGAGTTATGGTTTGGGGTGCTATAGCTTATGGTTCCAGGTCACCTTTAATCTTCATCAGAGGTAACATGAACGCGCAGCGTTATATCCACGAAGTTCTAGAACCCCATCTTTTACCCTATCTTGACACCCTGGCAGATCCAACTTTCCAACAAGATAATGCCCGACCACATGTTGCAAGAGTCACAATAGACTTCTTTCAACATAATGATGTCACATTGTTACCATGGCCACCAAGATCTCCCGACTTATCTCCAATTGAGCACGTGTGGGATATGATGGTTAGGAGATTGCTCAATTTGCAACGTCCTCCTCAGACTCTAGAAGCACTTCGAGAGGAGTTGGTGGTTGCCTGGAATGAGATACCACAGGAGGACATTGGCCGCCTGATCAGAAGCAAGCCTAGGCGCGTTGGAGAATGCGTAGCACATCAGGGTGCATCCACACATTATTACAGGTGAAAGGGCTTTAAAGCAGTGCAATCATTTTGAAATTTTTATCATTTACTTATTATGCTTCATTAAGTACTTATACAAAATTTTATTAAAATAAAACCATTTAAACTGGGTGTTCGAATTTATATGTCACTTAGTATATTAAGAATGCTATAGACATCTTGTTGATCTGATTTATGAAATGTCTAAATTGCTAGAACTTGGAAAAGCCTCTTTAGGCATTTCGACGCTCAGAGGACAAAATATCTGTAGTAGAGGGAGATCTCGATGCACAAGTTTTGGGAGAGATAGTAAAAGAAACGGAAGTCTAACAGATCTGTCTGATACAGGGGAAAGCTCAGAAACATAGTACCCATTAGCTATTTTCGAGTTGTAAATTTAGTACTGTCACAGAACGGTTCAAGACTAAATGCGTAAAGGGGAAAATCTCTCAAGCGGTTATGAACAGTCCGTGAACTATCAGAATTTTTTCAAAACCCGAACAGCCTGAACCCAAGACTACGGAACAAAGAAGATAACTGTGCGTAGAGAACCTTTGTCAATAACTACAACCACACTTTTTTCTTATAAATTTTTCACAAACGTTTTGTACGCTGGGTGTAACTGCTTCAAGTTCATCATGTCAGATGACGAATCAGAATCCAAAGTGAACTGAATTGGATCCATTTGTCTACTTTCCTTTTAATTTTAAATAAAAAACACTCCGCAAACCGCAAAAAAGTAAACAGCATTTTAAGCAAAACACGTCGAATAATTTTAATGATATTGACAGAAAGAATACGCACGTGAAAAATCAGTTAAAAAATGGTCCCGGCAGTAAAGCAAGAACTGCTTGGCAAGCTTTGGCTTCCAAAACATTGCCACAGAAATTGCGGCAGACTTTGGACTCGGCTATAAGGATAGTAAACTACATCAAGAGTAGCGCTTTGAACAGTCGTTTATTTACTATACTTTGCGAGGATCTCGATTCTGATCACAAAGTTCTTCTGTTCCATACAAGTACGCTGGCTGCCAAAGGCAACATGTTGGCTCGCCTTTATGAATTGAAAGAAGACGTAATTCTTTTTCTTGAGTTCAAAGAAAAACACGATTTCTTGACAATGTTCAAAGATGACACATTTCAATGGAGGTTGGCTTATTTAACTGACATATATGACTCCTTGGATGAGCTAAACTTGAAACTTCAGGGCAGAAACAACACTAATTATAAGCAATTAAAAAAGAACATACTGGACGCAAATTTAAAAGCTGACATAAAAATGATTTGCAAGCGCTGGAAGACGAATTTCGCCGATACTATCGAGACATCAATTCAGAGTCACCAATATGGCTTACAGCAGGGACGGAGTTCGGTTGTTCCTCACCTGTTGAAGGTGTTTCGAGCATGTGTGGCCACGGGCTTCACACCTAGAAGCTGGCGGCAGGCTAAAGTGGTATTCATTCCTAAACCAGGCAGAGCTAGACATACCGACCCGATGGACTTTCGTCCGATTACTCTTTCATCTTTTGTGCTTAAGACACTGGAAAGGATAGTTGGTAGATACTTAAGGGATGGCCCGCTGGAAAGGTGTGTCATTCATGCAAATCGGTTTGCATACCAAGCTGGAAAATCGACTGATCTGGCCTTACACAATCTAGTCGGTAGGCTGGAGAAGGCTCTAGATCAGTAAGAAGTGGCACCCGTGGCCTTTTTGGACATTGAAGGTGCATTTAATTGCACCATAACCGACTCTATCAGACATGCCTTGGATAGACACAGCGTTGGATCAATCCTAATAGATTGGGTCCTATCTACTCTGGAGGGTCGGGTAGCAAGAGCTATGCTGAATGACGTAAGCTGCAGCGTCAGCGTAGCTAGAGGCTGCCCTCAGGGCGGAGTTCTGTCACCCCTACTGTGGTGCATCGTGGTGAACGAACTCCTAGTTAGGCTCAGCAGTGTGGGTGTCTACGTGCAAGTATATGCTGATGACGTAAGCATAGTACTTAGGGGACGTTTTTGTAGAACAGTCTCGGAAATTATGCAGGGCACTCTGCGCTCTGTGGAATCGTGGTGTAGGGAAGTCGACCTTTCTGTTAATGCTGAAAAGGCCGAGCTGATCCTATTCACTAGGAGAAAAGGGCTTGACGGGCTGGTCATGCTGACATTCTTTGGGACTAGACTAATTCTATCTCTCTTGTACGGCACCCTGGTCCGGTGGCCTTGCATTAGAACTGAGACTACTAAGGCCAAACTCAATAAAATTCAGCGTTTGGCCTGTATTAGCATTACAAGCGCAGTGCGAACAAGGCCATTGAGCGCAATGGAAGCTCTGTTGGATCTCCCACCGTTGGATCTGGTGATCCGCGGTGAAGCGAGAGTAGTCGCTCATCGACTGTGGAGTCAGGGCAGCTGGGCTTTCTTGTCTCCTGTCAAGGGGCATACTACCATCTTAGTCGAATTGCAAAGGGAGGACCCCGTCCTTCTAAGCAGGGGCCGTATACTGGGACTTCGGGAAGCTGGACTTTCTTTTCGGGCAATTGCAGTTAGAGTGCAAAGAAGTGTAGACACTGTGGTTAGGTGTTGTCAGGCATGGCTTCGAGAAGGCCGTACGCAAAGAGCAAGGGGCACTGGACGCCGCCGTAGAACAACAGACGGTGAAGATCGCCGGATCGCCGCCTAAGATTATTGGCCTTAAGGGACTGTTTCTCCACTAACAGGTCCATTGCAAATGAATGGTTTGCAGAACACGGAAGACCTATTGGCATGCGAAGTGTTTACCGACGAATGAGAAGTTTTGGCTTGTTTTCGTACCGGCCACACTGGGTCCTCCCTTTAACTCGAGAACACCGACGTAATCGCCTTGAGTGGTGCAGACAACGGTCACTCTGGGATCAGGAATGGAACAGTATTGTCTTTAGCGACGAGTCTCGATTTTGTTTAGGCATGCACGATGGTCGTGCCAGGGTTAGAAGGCGACGTGGTGAAAGGAGGAATCCACAGTTTCTTGTTGAAAGACATTTTCATCACACTGTTGGAGTTATGGTTTGGGGTGCTATAGCTTATGGCTCCAGGTCACCTTTAATCTTCATCAGAGGTAACATGAACGCGCAGCGTTATATCCATGAAGTTCTAGAACCCCATCTTTTACCCTATCTTGACACCCTGGTAGATCCAACTTTCCAACAAGATAATGCCCGACCACATGTTTCAAGAGTCACAATAGACTTCTTTCAACATAATGATGTCACATTGTTACCATGGCCACCAAGATCTCCCGACTTATCCCCAATTGAGCACGTGTGGGATATGATGGGTAGGAGATTGCTCAATTTGCAACGTCCTCCTCAGACTCTAGAAGCATTTCGAGAGGAGTTGGTGGTTGCCTGGAATGAGATACCACAGGAGGACATTGACCACCACTGATCAGAAGCATGCCTAGGCATGCCTAGGAGAATTCGTAGCACATCAGGGTGCATCCACACATTATTAAAGGTCAAAGGGCTTTAAAGCAGTGCACTCATTTTGAAATTTTTATCATTTACTTATTATGCTTCATTAAGTACTTATACAAAATTTTATTAAAATAAAACCATTTAAACTGGGTGTTCGGATTTATATGTCAATTAGTATACCTTGTCCTCTCCTTTGTATAACAATCTAGCTGAGGTGTAGCTCTATGGCCGCACCAGCCCGCATCAACCAATGTCTCTTCGGCCGCAGCGCCATTTGCATATCGTTTATGTAAATCGGACTGTGCCACAAACCGGTAACAAGTAAATTTGCCCGAGCAAATGATAGGCCTTGAGGCCGTGGTCTCGACCAAGCCACCGCTCTCCATGGAGTTATTAGGTGTTACTGCAACTGAATTCGTTAAGCCGGGAACTCACTGCAAGCAGACATTACAACAAACCTCAAAATTAATTTTCTATCTGTTTATAGTTGTCGAGTCCTGGTGAACATTGGCAAGACATCTCTCCAACTGACGCATTTTCTTCTCGTTGCTCTTCCACAAACGGCTTTTCTTTCTCTTTCCTTCTCTTTTCCAGACCCTATCGACCTACTGGACTTTAACCAAGAGCAACAGTTCTACGGACCGCTGTGATAAACGATGACGAATAGATAGGAACAATCCTTTTAGATAGATATACTAAGTGACATATAAATCCGAACACCCAGTTTAAATGGTTTTACTTTAATAAAAGTTGGTGAATGTATTTATCTTACTGTAAATACCAAGTGAAAAAATTTTCAGCCTTATCAGTTGGACATTCCGGTTTTTATACTGCTTTTTTTTAATTCACTAACGCTCTAAACATGAATATTTCAGCCGCAGTAAAGAATCAACGTTGGCGGATTTTGGTTCTTGACATCCTTTACGATCGGTTACGATGCCTAGAGTACGGAGACCTGTACGATTTCGTCAACTTAGTGAGTTTGATAGGGGCCGTATAGTGGGACTTCGGGAAGCTGTACTTTCTTTTCGGGCAATTGCAGTTAGAGTGCAAAGAAGTGTAGACACTGTGGTTAGGTGTTGTCAGGCATGGCTTCGAGAAGGCCGTACGCAAAGAGCAAGGGACACTGGACGCCGCCGTAGAACAACAGACCGTGAAGATCACCGCCTAAGATTATTGGCCTTAAGGGACCGTTTCTCCACTACCAGGTCCATTGCAAATGAATGAATTGCAGAACACGGAAGACCTAATGGCATGAGAAGTGTTTACCGACGAATAAGAAGTTTTGGGTCCTCCCTTTAACTCGAGAACACCGACGTAATCGCCTTGAGTGGTGCAGACAACGGTCACTCTGGGATCAGGAATGGAACAGTATTGTCTTTAGTGACGAGTCTCGATTTTGTTTAGGCATGCACGATGGTCGTGCCAGGGTTAGAAGGCGACGTGGTGAAAGGACGAATCCACAGTTTTTTGTTGAAAGACATGTTCATCACACTGTTGGAGTTATGGTTTGGGGTGCTATAGCTTATGGTACCAGGTCACCTTTAATCTTCATCAGAGGTCACATGAACGCGCAGCGTTATATCCACGAAGTTCTAGAACCCCATCTTTTACCCTATCTTGACACCCTGGCAGATCCAACTTTCCAACAAGATAATGCCCGACCACATGTTGCAAGAGTCACAATAGACTTCTTTCAACATAATGATGTCACATTGTTACCATGGCCACCAAGATCTCCCGACTTATCCCCAATTGAGCACGTGTGGGATATGATGGGTAGGAGATTGCTCAATTTGCAACGTCCTCCTCAGACTCTAGAAGCACTTCGAGAGGAGTTGGTGGTTGCCTGGAATGAGATACCACATGAGGACATTGACCACCTTATCAGAAGCATGCCTAGGCGCGTTGGAGAATGCGTAGCACATCAGGGTGCATCCACACATTATTAAAGGTCAAAGGGCTTTAAAGCAGTGTAATCATTTTGAAATTTTTATCATTTACTTATTATGCTTCATTAAGTACTTATACAAAATTTTATTAAAATAAAACCATTTAAACTGGGTGTTCGGATTTATATGTCACTTAGTATAGATTGGTCATTCAAAGTTCTTTATTCTGAGGTTTGATTTTTAAAAACTGTCGATTCATTTTCAAGAAAATTAGAAAAATCTCTATTTATCTTAATTTGTTCAGATAGTACATAAAAACACACGAAACCATCACTTCTTATTTCAATAAGTGTTCAAAACGTTATTGGCCAAGCAGACATTTCAAATGTCCTTATAGAAAAAGTTCTAATGGCGATAAATCAGGATATCTAGCAGCAAACTTGTCGTCTAGCCATTGCCGAACCGGAACAGCATAGTGAGGAGGAGCGCCGTCTTGCTTTAAATCTATTTCAGCCTCTTCGGTTTGGTTCTCAATGGTTTCAGTGATAAGCGGATTGATGGTATTTTCCAACATATCCCAATGTCTTCATTCAAATTTTAATTAAAAAAGAATGACCTCACTTTGTTTCCTAAAATGCCTGCCCATACATTATATTTTTGGGGGAACTGGGTATGCCCTTTTACAAAAGCATGAGGATTTTCATTGCGCCAATACCTGTAGTTATGCTTATTAACAAATCCGTTTAGATAAAATGTGCAGTCGTCACTGAAACAGATGTCAGTGACTCTGACATAAACATTAAAAACTTGACTGGCGGACGGATGGCAGATGACAACCCTAGCCTTGTACCCCTACGGTACAGCTTCAAAGTGATTAAAATATCAAATCTAATTTAAAAATGAACAATTTATTGTTAAATAACAAAATTAACTCTTCTTTTTTGTCTTCCTGCGAATCGATTAATATTGATACTTACTATCTCCTTTGAATCCAGTGCAACAACTTTTTGTGGTTTTGTCCGTCACAGCGGCGGATTTAAGTAATGGCAAAATGGACATTGCCGCCTGGGCCCCCCATGGAAGGGTGGTCACAGGGCCCCCCAGCAAAAATCAGCTCTAGTGTCTATATTGTTCAGCGCGTCTGAATGTAAAATTGATAACAATAAATCAGAGTGTTGTTATATTCTTTTAATGACCATCTGCGTAATGTTTATGAAACAGCTCGTTAGCATTCAGTTTGAATAAGAAAATTTCCCTTTCATTTCTTAAGAAATTTTTGGAATTTATAAGAAAATTATCGAATCACATTTTTATTGCTCAAGGCGTGGAGGGGTTATTTTTTCATTTTGTGCTTACAATGATATATCATTACCTGGCATATAATGTTCAGTAAATAAATATCTTCGTGGTATGAATCAGCCTCTTTTAGACTAATAAAGACTCTAATGCGTCTATTACAGTCTTTTCACGTCTTCAATGCTTATAACCATAAACTCTAGCAATACTGTGAATTTTTTTATTTGATGACATATCTATTTCCTTCTTGATAATATCGTGGAAGAAATTTTTTGAATGTATTATCAGTTGCATGGAAAATGAAATTTCAAGGGTGGGAGCTTTAATGAATGCAATATCTCTCATTTCTTCCATGAACTGGACCCTTTTTTCAATTTGTTATGGTGGCATTCAGTATTGAGCGTAACGAATACCGTGCAAGTTCAAATGCAAAAGAAAGAAATAGACTTGACGATGGCTCAAAGGTGCATTTCAGCAGCATTAAAAAAATTAAAAGATTTGAGGTGCGAAAGCACATACGATAATTTTGTTCTGAAGGCTAAGAACAGTGGAAAGAGATGGATGGGAAAATCTTGGTTTTCTCATTGACAGAAAGAGCGAAATCAAAAAAATTTTCGTCGAAAAAGCTGTACGGCATCCATTTAATATGTGTGCATTACAGATTTATCTACTAGATTTGGAACATTAAAAATTTGTAGTCGAACTAAATTGGCCTGAGGAGGGGGTCATGACCCCCATGACCCCCCCCCTGGATCCGCGCCTGCAAGTACCAAAAAATTCGGGTTTTTATTTGGTTGTTGCCACTTCCCAAGTAACTGAACAGGCATAACAATAAATACAGTTCGCCCAGGATATATGTGTTGATGACAAAAATGCGGAAAAAATTCGGGTTGTTATTTGGTTGTTGCCACGTCTGATCTTCCGAATTGCTGTTTATGTTGCTAGTTTCCGTTTTAAATTAAAAACGAATTGTAGATTTAACAAACCTTAACGTCCAACATTTTGAACACTTATTGAAGTAAAAAGTGATATTTACGTGTGGTTTTGTTTTCCATCTGAACAAATGAAGATAAATAAAGATTCTTCTAATTTTCGAATGGACTGATTTTAAAAAATTAAACGTCAAAATGACCTTTCAAACAAGCTATTACTAGATACCTCTTGTCTTTTAAAATTTTTCAGGGAATAACACTGGGGCCCAGGGTGAGAGGGGGTGAAGTAGTTTTTGGCCAAAAAGTTGTCCCCCCTGACAAATCTTTTGACGGGTCTCGGCGTTTTTTCTTTTAATCAGTGGTTATCGATAAATCCGTGGTGGGAAGTTTTGAACTGAACACCCTGTATATAGATAAATTTATTGACTTTTTAGATCACAAACACGACATAAGACTCGAAGAGAAAGTACATAGCACAGGTAAAACTGAAACAAAACAAACTTAAGTTTTTACAAGACAGTACAACAGGAACAACTTTAAACTGTATACAAAACAAAGGCGTACAGACATTCAGATATACAAAAAGTTGTGGCAACGGTTTAGGAGGAGTGGCCATTCACAAGATTACGAGTCTCATCGATCCTTTTCTAACCTCATATCTAGAACGTTACATAATGCCAAACATGCTTATGAACGAAAACTCGTTACCTCCAAAAATAAGAAGAAGCTGTTTCGGTATCTAAGAACAAACCTGAATTCCAAAGTTTCATCACCTCAGATCCGCGACGCTGACGGTCATCTCCACATGGATGCCACCGAATCTGCCAACTTACTGGCAGAGTCCTTTAGTGATGACTTCGTCGATGAGCCTAATGGAGACCTTTTACCGACCACTATCTGCCATAGGTGTCCCAACAGCCTTTGCAAAGTTGAGTTCCTGCCTGAAGATGTATTAATGCACCTGCGAAATCTGAAGACCTCTTCCTCCCCTGGTAAAGATGGGATGACGGCTGCTGTACTTAAAAACTGCGCTTCAGCACTGGCCCTACCATTAAGCTTGATATTCACATCGTCTTTTAGATCTCATACCCTACCCTCATGCTGGCTTAGTGCTTCTGTTATCCCTGTATTCAAAAAGGGCGACAAATCCTCCGCTAAAAATTATCGTTACCAATAAGTCTCGTTCCTATCGCCGCCAAAATAGCTGAAAGAATCATATTAGATAAGCTCCTGTCATTTGCTTTCGAAAATGACCTTATCCCTAAGAATCACCATGGATTTCTCCCTGGTCGATCAATAATGACCAACCTTCTCCACTCTCTCAACGATTGGACTCAGTATCTGGACACTAAGACTCCTGTTGATATAATCTACTTAGATTTTTCTAGGGCTTTCGATCGCGTACCACATAGAAGGCTTCTGTTTAAGTTGGAATGTATGGGAATAAGAGGCGAGTTGTTACTGTGGATTAAGGCTTTTCTCACCGGGAGGACTTTCTCTGCGCGCGTCAGTGATAGCCAGTCTCACCTTCATCATGTAGCAAGTGGAGTTCCTCATGGCTCTGTCTTGGGGCCAGTGATGTTCCTTCTGTATACAAGTGACCTGCCCGCATTGATTTCTTCCACATGTTCAGCTTATGCCGATGACACCAAGATTTACAATACTGTCGTAAATTCTGCTATGCTTCAACGAGATCTTCATATTGTTTGTCAATGGTCAGTCAGTTGGCTTTTACCCTTAAATCTAACTAAGTGTTATGTCCTTCACCTCGGGAAGACAAATCCGCGATTTACATACAAGATCTCTGACCACAACATCGAAGCAGTTTCCAGCCACACTGATCTGGGCGTTGTAGTCAACGATCGTCTTTCCTGGTCAGACCATATTCACCACGTTACATCAAAAGCCAAGAAACTTCTATACATGCTGGAGAGGTCTTTCAAAGGATCCGATGTCAACACTTGCGCCTACATTTACAAGGCATTCGTGAGGCCAATTCTTGAATTCGCTGGCCCGGTATGGGACACTGTGCTTCTGCACGATAGAAATCTCGTAGAATCAGTACAGCGTCGGGCTACTCGTATCCCTTTTGGAGCACGAAGACCAAGCTATGAAGATCGCCTTGAATTATTCAACCTGACCTCATTCTCTGAGCGAAGACTTCGTGGCGATCTTATAGTTACGTTCAGGATACTTCATGGTTTGATGGGCACCAACCTCATGCATCTATACCATCTGTCGCGCAGCAATCTACGCGGACACAGCTTCAAACTGCATAAGGAGCCATTTAAAACAACAGTCCGACAGTGGTTTCTTCCCAACCGCATATTCAACACCCGGAATAGTTTACTTGAAAGTGTGGTTGGTGCTACTTCAGTTAATAGCTTCAAAGTGCAGTATGATAGCTGGAGGAGTGTACAAACTTTATAGCTATGAACTGTCTTTTTTTATTTTTTTCTATTTGATGTATTTGTGTTACGTGTCCGTACACTATATTTACTGCATGAGCTTATAGTACTGTGTACTCTGCTCATCTCAATTATCATAATAATAATAATAATAATAAATAAGATTTGTCACGGTGCAAGGTACTCGAAGAGTAGAGCCGTTTTTAACTAATAATTTTACTGAAATCTTCAAAGGTTTAGAATACATATCCAGAAAAAGTGATTCTGATAAGCAAAACTTAAGTTTTAGAATTTTTACACTACGTGTTCAAGAATGTTCAAGAAAAAAATAAAGACCGTTTTTATATTTCACTAAACAGAATTGGTTTATTAATGTGTGAACAAAAAAATGATTCACGTAATTTGATTTGCTAAATTTCTCTAGAATTTTTTTTTAATTTAACACCCTGTATCTTGAAAACTCCGCATTTCCGGGCCCATGTTTATACAATACCTACATCTATTTTCTATTTCTACCGTCTATTTTAGCACTTGACAGGATAAAACTGTAGCTGATACCTATAACATGGCCCTGATGACCTGAAAGTATATCTAGGTAGGACTTCTAAGACTGCAACTGGTACATTTATTCAATCAATCACTTCGAATTGTGCGTCACAGCACAACAAGCAAATGTACTTTACATATCATAAGTATTCAACATCATTAATTAAGCTAAATACGCATCAATTATTAAATAAAATTAGAGAATCTAATCATGAAATGCCCGTGGTGAATCCAATATGCCGGATATGGGCGCAAAAGACCGGGAAGGCTCTTATCTAATTAAGGGTCTGCTTAAACGGCACGTCAGCTCAAATCAAACTAGAGACAGGGTATACAGACTACAGAGAGTAAAATCACTCCTAGAACAATCCTTTCATGTCTGGTACTATTACGCCTCGCAAAATAAAACAGGTGTTCTGCAAATCCGAACTTATCTATTTTTTATATGTCAGTTCGATCCTGCGCTCCTTCTCGGCAGCAAATTTGTCGATCACCTTCCCGTTGAAATTTTCCATGGTCGAAATAAATTCCTTTTCAATGGACAGCATCGACAACGCTGTAAGACGATCCTGGGTCATAGTATTTAGATGAAAGGTCCCAATAGGGACGCAGGAAAGTAAACGTCAATTTGACATAGACGCCATCTTTGTTTTCTGTCACCGACATGTCATTTTGTTAGTTGAATGTTTACCATTGATCGCTATGGAGTCGTATTCGATTGAAGACCGCATTACAGTTATTCAAGAGCACTACAAAAATGTAGCAAAAATAAAAAACACGTTTCGCGCGCTTCGTGAACATTTCGGTCGCAACAACCGCCCAAACGAAACAACCATCGGTCGTCTGGTGCGAAATTCGAGGCAACAGGTTCTGTGGCAAATCTGCCAGGCTCTGGCCGGCCAA
This sequence comes from Acanthoscelides obtectus, assembly GCA_963669975.1. Taxonomy (NCBI): domain Eukaryota; kingdom Metazoa; phylum Arthropoda; class Insecta; order Coleoptera; family Chrysomelidae; genus Acanthoscelides; species Acanthoscelides obtectus. The sequence continues at coordinate 2,584,321 of CAVLJG010000001.1, read as the reverse complement.
GGAGCGTTCGCACACCGGAAAATATTGCTGTTGTGAAGGAGAGTGTGAGAGACGATCCGAAACAATCAACAACGCGTCGAGAACCAGTTTGCTCCGCATTCTCCACAAGGATTTGAAGGTACACGCCTACAAGATCCAATTGACGCAAGAGCTGCGTCGGGCCGACCATTTTTCGCACCGAACGTTCTCAGATTGGCTCCTTGAACACCGCCAAATTGATGCCAATTTTTCATCAAAAATCATGTTCAGTGACGAAGCGCATTTCACTTTGAATGGGACGGTAAACAAGCAAAACTGCCACATCTGGGCGAACGAAAATCCCCGTGAGTATCAAGAGCAGCCGATGCATCCTCAAAAAGTGACTGTGTGGTGTGCATTGTGGACAAAAGGCATCATCGGACCTTACTTTTTCGAAAATGCGACCGGGGACGCCGTTACCGTCAATTCTGAGCGATATCACGTGATGATAGAGGACTATTTTTTGCCGCAACTTGAAGGAATGGATATGGACGATGTTTATTTCCAACAAAACGGTGCAACATGCCACACAACCAACGTCAATATCCATCGATTGCAGTCCTTCTTCGGTGATCGCGTGATTTCGCGCAGAGGAAATGTGCCATGGCCACCAAGATCGTGCGATTTGACTCCCTTGGACTTCTTTTTATGGGGATATTTGAAAAGCAAAGTCTACGTCAACAAACCAGCCACCCTCCAAGAACTCAAAAACAACATCATTGCCGAGATAAATGCCATAGAACCGACCATGTTGCAAAATGTCATTGAAAATTTCGACCATCGCGTGGACGTCTGTAAATTGAGCGATATTATTTTTCATACATAAATGGTATAAATGAACCTTCAAAATAAAGTACCCAACTTGATTTGAATATCAATCTTTCTTGTTTTAATATGCGTTTAGTTTCCCCATATTATTATTGATATCTCAAAAACCTTCGCAAAATTGTCCAATATGGAAATAGCTCGGTAATTTTCAATGTTACATTGGTCACCAGTTTCTAGTATAGGGCATACTTTTGCCGATTTCCATTTCGTAGAAAATGTTGCTGTGATAAGGGCTCAACTAAATATTTTCTTCAGAGACTTTACAAATATGTGGGCTGCATCTGTAACTACGAAGCTTGGTATCATATCTTCCCCAGCGGTCAACTTATTTGGTAGTTTGAGCAGGGATTTTAAAATAATTTCATCCGTAAAGTTGAGGATATCAACGCAATCATGCTGGCTATCCAGATAATGTTGCTGGCTTGTATTGTTATGGATATAAACACTGAAAATAATCAGCAAATGCATTTATAACCACCTGACTATAACGTAACTCCGCCTGATGCTTGATCTTAGGCAAGGGATGTCGAGGTCTCTGTGAAGGCACACATGCGTAAGTGATTGCTGATCTGATAACTTTGTTAACCAAACTTAACTTTGAGGCTCTACATAGTAAAAGGTAGAGTTGCCGAAACGTAATTTGGAATTTAGTTTTTAACGCTTCAGTGTGATTCTGCCAGGTCATCCACCTGTCAAGAGTGACACCGGGATGCATAGCAGAATTTCCCCATGGTATGCGAGCTCCATTCACTGAAACTTCAGGCGCTGCTACGTTTTTTAGTACAATAGATACTCGTAGTCTGCGATTTCGAGTAAATAATTTTGATTAGCCACCGATCTGCCCATTCCAATACCTCATCCACCGCACTTTGTAACCTGTCGTGAACCAGATTCCCGGTACGCGACTGGGCCACCAGTGCAGTATCATCAGCATATAGATAGATTTTACAGTCGCTGGACAAGGGGCATCATGCGTGAAAAGTGAGTAAAGGATTGGCCCTAGAACCGAAGCCTGAGAGACGGCTCTGATGGGTGGTACTATCGACAAGAAATTATAAATTTTGATCCGAAACTTCCTACCTTCAAGGAAGGATTTCAAAAGTTTTAGGAGCCAAAATGGAAAGCCCTTATGAATTAGTTTATAAGAGAAGGCCCTTGTGCCACACCTTATCAAATGCCTTCAAGATATCCAGAAGCTAGATGCCAGTACTTTCGTTAAGGGTGAAGCCTCTTGTTACTCGCTCCACAAGCCTAACCGTCTGTAACTTCGTACTATGCTCAGACCGAAATCCAACTTGCACGTCTGGAATCACGTGGTGATCTGGCGAGACATTCGCAAGGTGACCTAGAACCACCTTTACGGCGAGCTTAGACGGAGCAGACAGTAGGCTGATGGGAAGAAATATCGAACCCACCTTCCTTGGAATCATTTTAAATTCCGCAGGATTTGGTCCTCACCAGGCGCTTTACGCACCTTGAGGTCTTTAATATGACCTTGAAGCTCTGCTGGTGTGCAATGTCAGATCTCGGGAGAAGCCGCTGATGTGCTGTGCAACTCTTCAGCTGAAGAATCTTCCTAAAAAGTATCTTCTGAGGAAGAATCACTAATGGCGGCGCCGGGATCACTGACGCCGTTGGCCCTAGAATATCTCCTGACGGATCTTACAATTTGTTGCTTCTCGTCGAGATCATTATCAAGATCATAGTTGGGAGAGAACTGTCGTTCCATACCATCAGCGAAAACCTCGACCTTGTCCTCTGTCCTGAAGACTACGCCCCCAGGACCGTGGATGTGCGGGAGTTGTTCTCGCTTTCCGTTTCTGAGCGACTTCGCCACTCGCCACAGAGGAGTACCGCCAGAAAGTCGTTCCATTGCTCATTGCGGAATTCGTGGAGAGCATTTCGTACTTCATGAACAAGATTCGTCGCTCTGCGAATGTCATTAGGATGTCCAGCACTGCTATTACGTAACTTGAAAAGTGACATTATGACGTTTTTTTAATATTATGTAGGTTTTTATGACATGTAGATTTTCCTGCAAGATGTCAACTAGGAACTGATTACATTCTACCATCTATCTATACTACAACTATTTAAAACTGTAATGACTCATACGCGTGATCAACACGTGATCAGAGCTCGATCCCGGCTTCCTTCCAGGACAGCCGTATAGCGTACGACATATGTCGTTTCTGTGGCTTTGCGGTGGTCAACAGCACAGACAGAGATGGAAATAATGGCTGATTGTTCTCCGCCGGTAGAACCAATGAAATCAAAGACGCGCCTCGACCGGCAGACTCATAGGCGTCGGCAACGCATTGGGACGTGTTTCGTTGAGCGATCGCATATTGTGTGTTTTTATAAGAATTGTTGTGTGATTGTTATTGTTGTGGTTTCTGTGGTTACTGTTTTGGTTATACTTAACCATGGAGAGTACAAATGGCATGAGTGGAAGTACTGAAAGCCAGGGAACAAGTAGACGGCTTCGTAAAGCACTGAAGAGGGACGCGAAAGAAATCGTGCTCAACGTGTTCAATTATCTGAACAGAACTATGTCGCAGGGAGATGCACTCGCGCGTTGTGAAAGTATGACAGGCGTTCCAGAGTGGTGCATGAAAAGAAGAAAACTGGAGCTACTACTGATCCAAAGTTTAATTTGAAGGGACGAAAGGCCGTTAAATTGGATGACGATAGCAAAATGGCGTTAAGGCGAACCGTACATTCATTCTTCTTTAGGAATGAGATACCAACCCTCAAGGCTGTACATGCAGCGATCAAGGAAAATGAAATTATACCCCAAATGAGCGTCGAGGTAATGAGGAAATCCCTGCTCGAAATTAATTTTCGTTACGAAACGCGTAATCGGAAGTCAGTATTGATAGAGAGACCTGAAATAGTCGCCTGGTGTCGAAAATACCTACGCGAAATGATTGAATATAGGCGACAAAGCAGAAAAATCTATTATTTGGACGAGACATGGGTAAATGCAGGTCACACAGTTAAAAAAACCTGGATAGACAAAAACGTAGTGAGTAACCGACAAGCAAGCATTGAAGGTTTGTCAACAGGTCTTCGTGGACCGTCAGGGAAAGGTCAAAGATTGATCGTAACTCATATTGGTAGCGATAGTGGCTTTTTAGAAGAGTGTGACTTCATTTTCGTCTCTAAGAAAGGAGGTGATTACCATGACGAAATGAATGCCAGCTGCTTCGAGAGATGGTTTCAAGGGGTGCTTCAGCGAGTTGAGCCCAACTCTGTGATCGTCATGGATAATGCTTCCTACCATAGTCGTCAAGCCGAACGTGTACCGACTATGGGATCTCGAAAAAGTGACATGCAGCAATGATTGCGCGAAAAAGGAATCCCGTTTGACGATTCATGTCTGAAAGCGGAATTGTATGAAAAAATTAAACAGCACAAACCTGCGATTATTAGTTACGTGACTGATGAGATGACCCGTCAATGTGGTGTCACTGTGCTGCGGTTACCGCCCTACCACTGTGAACTGAACCCAATAGAGCTCATCTGGGCTCAAGTGAAGGGTTATATTGCGCGCCATAACACAACCTTCAAATTACCAGACGTTAAGGTTTTACTTGAGACTTCCATACAGCTAGTAACGCCCGAAGCTTGGCAGAATGCTATCCGTCATGTTGTGAAGGAAGAAACAAAAATGTGGCAGCTTGACCACCACATCGACACCATCATAGAGCCAGTTATAGTCAATTTCAACGAAGAAAGCGATAGCGGCAGTTTATTACTGTCAGATGTAAGTGGAAGCGACGACGAATAAAGGTAATTCCCAAATTTTTGCCTTACAATATGTTTCAAACCACTCTTTATTAAGCATGTGACAAATCTAGTTCACCCATGTTAAACATTCATACCCCGCCTATGAACAGCCGACTACTGGTAGTTAAGTGATGTTCACGTGAACATCGATGAGTCATTACAGTTTTAGATAGTTATAGTATAGTCGTTTACATTTTATAGGTTTTTTGACATTATGCAGTTTTTTTTACGTAATAACCCTGCAGAGCTCGACGAATAGTGGTCATCTTGGATCCGCCCATGATAGTAGCCCTATTATTCCTAGTCTGTATACTTTCGATCAAACTCCAAGCTAATTAGATAGACGGTGGACGTGTAAGGATTCGATGGACGTATAATTGAATGTTTGTACAGGAGAAAACCGCAGAGCAAAGCGGCAAGGTGCTGGCTCTTGCGGTTTCGATGATGATATATTAACCAGGTAACTGGATAGGAAAAGTGATCGGATGAGTGATCATCTGAAACTGAGAGAAAACAAAAACGGCGTCAAGTGCTCAAGCTGATTTTCTTTCTTGGCAATGGTATTATTTTTTTATATTGCAAAATTCGGTCAAAAAATACATCATCAGCCACACAGTCACCTCAGACCCAAAGAAGCATAAACAGATTGCGAAAATGTTTCATACTGTTATAGTGGAAATGTACAGACTTGGTGTTTATTTTAAAACTTACCAACCAAAAAGTGATATTTTCGTGTGTTTTTGGTTTCTATCAGCACAAATTAAGATAAATAAAGGTTTTTCTAAATTTCTTGAAAATGAATCGAACGATTTTAAAAAATCAAATGTCAAAATAAAGAACTTCGAAAGACGTTCTAATCAAGCTGTTGCTCGATACACCCTTGTCATTTAAATTTTTTAACCGGATGATCCTGGGGGACAGAGGGTGAAAGGGGTGGATTAGTTTTTGGTTAAAAAGTTGTTCCCCTTGACAAATCTTTTGACGTATGTCAGCGTTTTTTTTATTCAGTGGCTTTCGAAAAATCCGTGGTGGAAAGTTTTCAAATGAACACCCTGTATGGTCAGCGAGTATAGGAACAGAAACACTTTTAAAAAGGTGCTAACATATGTTAACATACTATACATTATTTTAGATACTCTGAAATATTTTTTAGGTTTCAGTTAGTATCAGTGTACATATTTTGTAAGATCACCCTTGCAGGACAAACGTAGGAAAATAGAAAAGTCAATTTATTATGAGGTGTTGGTATGCTATTATTGTTTCCAACGTTATATCCTCAAAAATTCGCATCATATTGTGTAGCTGTGTTTAAATTTCTATACTAAGTGACATATAAATCCGAACACCCAGTTTAAATGGTTTTATTTTAATAAAATTTTGTATAAGTACTTAATGAAGCATAATAAGTAAATGATAAAAATTTCAAAATGATTGCACTGCTTTAAAGCCCTTTGACCTTTAATAATGTGTGGATGCACCCTGATGTGCTACGCATTCTTCAACGCGCCTAGGCATGCTTCTGATCAGGTGGTCAATGTCCTCCTGTGGTATCTCATTCCAGGCAACCACCAACTCCTCTCGAAGTGCTTCTAGAGTCTGAGGAGGACGTTGCAAATTGAGCAATCTCCTACGCATCATATCCCACACGTGCCCAATTGGAGATAAGTCTTGGTGGACATGGTAACAATGTGACATCATTATGTTGAAAGAAGTCTATTGTGACTCTTGCAACATGTGGTCGGGCATTATCTTGTTGGAAAGTTGGATCTGCCAGGGTGTCAAGATAGGGTAAAAGATGGGGTTCTAGAACTTCGTGGATATAACGCTGCGCGTTCATGTTACCTCTGATGAAGATTAAAGGTGACCTGGAACCATAAGCTATAGCACCCCAAACCATAACTCCAACAGTGTGATGAACATGTCTTTCAACAAAAAACTGTGGATTCCTCCTTTCACCACGTCGCCTTCTAACCCTGGCACGACCATCGTGCATGCCTAAACAAAATCGAGACTCGTCACTAAAGACAATACTGTTTCATTCCTGATCCCAGAGTGACCGTTGTCTGCACCACTCCAGGCGATTACGTCGGTGTTCTCGAGTTAAAGGGAGGACCCAGTGTGGCCGGTATGAAAACAAGCCAAAACTTCTCATTCGTCGGTAAACACTTCGCATGCCAATAGGTCTTCCCTGTTCTGCAAAACATTCATTTGCAATGGACCTGGTAGTGGAGAAACGGTCCCTTAAGGCCAATAATCTTAGACGGCGATCTTCACGGTCTGTTGTTCTACGGCGGCGTCCAGTGCCCCTTGCTCTTTGCGTCCGGCCTTCTCGAAGCCATGCCTGACAACACCTAACCACAGTGTCTACACTTCTTTGCACTCTAACTGCAATTGCCCGAAAAGAAAGTCCAGCTTCCCGAAGTCTCACTATACGGCCTCTATCAAACTCACTAAGTTGACGAAATCGTACAGGTCTCCGTACTCTAGGCATCGTAACCGATCGTAAAGGATGTCAAGAACCAAAATCCGCCAACGTTGATTCTTTACTGCGGCTGAAATATTCATTTTTAGAGCGTTAGTGAATTAAAAAAAAGCAGTATAAAAACCGGAATGTCCAACTGATAAGGCTGAAAATTTTTTCACTTGTTATTGACAGTAAGATAAATACATTCACCAACTTTTATTAAAATAAAACCATTTAAACTGGGTGTTCGGATTTATATGTCACTTAGTATATTTCCATATGCAAAACTTAAAAGACATCCCTCGAATGCTACTATTTTTGGGCCTCGGACGTTATACCGTCAAAAATTCGGATCATATTGTGTAGCTGTGTTTAAATTTCTATTTCAAATAATTTTTTTTTGATTGTAATGTCTTTAAACCAGTGATGCGTGTTACATTTATAGACTTTAAGCGTCTGGGTTTCGATGTCGACAATACGTATTCATTAGGTATAGGATGTTATACATGGCGTGTACGTATGCAGGATCTCGCGGAGATTTTAAAAATTGAATAACATAAAGGACGTTCCATTGAAAATAAGCAACTTGGTATCTACTTCCGGTACAGCCGGAATTGCCACCATTTTGAAAGTATTGTAGCTGAATTCTTCGTGTCAGTCATACTATGTTATTACCCCAAGTTATCATAGTTATTGTGTAACAAGTGAATCTTTGCAGTTCTACGTGGAACATCCTGTATTATTATACAGGGTGTAATGATATGCGAATATTTAAGGGGTAACTATGGTCCAAAAATGTTTCCTTACAAAGACTCGGGGTGTTGAAGTTTTAGGAAAAAAATGGAAATTAGTTAATACTTTCAGAACCGCTTCAGATATTTTACTAATATTTAGTACGTAGTGAAGGTTAATAAAGTTGCATATTTTTCAATGCAAAAGTCATTTTTAGCTTTAACAGTGGCGTGCGTGCGGGTATTGACTTCAATATTTTTCAAGAAAAAAATGGTACGCCAATAATGTTTTGCCAAATAAAAATCATTTTTGAATTCCCCGTTCGATTTAAAACAAATGACTTGACTTGTTATTCTTTGATGCGCCGTTTTTGAGTAAAAAAATAAAAACCGTTCTATTGTCCGAGAAAATTAATGTAATCACTGATCAACAGCCAAAAAATATCCTAAATAAAATCAACAAAATATTACTATTTTTAATGTGCTAAAACCGGAATGAAACTTATTTTTTCAATATTAGTTCAAGTTTTAGAGATACGGTAATTATATGTGTTCCTGCTGTGACAGTGTTAATATGTATACTGTAATTCACAAGAATGCACGTGCTACATTTTTATATTCGGCAAGGAAAGATGATGTAATCGGCATGATTGTGTTACGTTATACATACGTGTACATTATATTGTTTTATATTAGCCATTTTTTCCTCAGTTGGCTGACAGCGTTCAAGCAAGATGTCTCGAAAGTGTGTAAACAATCCAGATCAGTTTTGTTACGTGTGTGGTGATGTGACTTTTGCGTCTCAGAGACGGTCTATTACTCCACTAATAACAAAGGCATATCAGCTTTATTTCGGTTGTAAACTAGGTGATCAAGACAAACAGTGGGCACCCCACATCTGCTGTAATACATGTGCTTCAAGTCTGAGGAGCTGGTTAAATGGCAAAAAATGGTCTATGCGCTTTGCTGTCCCAATGGTTTGGAGAGAGCCTACAAATCATATTAATGATTGTTACTTTTGCATGGTACCTTGTGTTGGACAAGCCACAGCTATGTCCAAGAAAAAAAAATCGGTTATTAGCTACCCAAACATACCATCTGCGATGAGACCTGTGCCTCACAGTGACGAAAATCCTATTCCAAAACCCCCAGAATCCTACACTTGCGAATAAGAAAACGAATCAGATCATGGCGATCGAGTGATTCGTCAGGAAGAAGATATGCCATCAACGTCAAGAGATCCTGATTTTATACCGAGCACGTGATGCCACCAACCGCACAAAATAACACAGTCAGAATTAAATGATCTTGTAAGAGATTTAGAACTTCCAAAATGGAAGGCAGAGTTACTTGGATCAAGACTGCAGCAGTGGAACTTGTTAGAAGACGATATTTTGGTATGTGTTTTTCGTAAACGCCACAAAGACTTAGAACCATTTTTTAATATGGAGAATAACTTGGTTTTCTGCAGTAACATTTACGGCTTACTGGCGGCTTTAAATATAAACTATAACCCAGAAGATTGAAGATTGTTTATAGACAGTTCAACATTGATTTTAAAGGCAGTGTTATTGCATATTGGAAATATTTTACCATATCTTCCTGTAGGGTATGCAGTTCACATGAAAGAATCATATGACAATATGAAGTACCTATTGACATGCATAAAATACGATGAGCACCAATGGCATATTTGTGGCAATTTGAAAGTTGTTGCACTTTTACTTGGGCTGCAGCTAGGCTACACAAAGTTTTGCTGTTTTTTGTGTGAATGGGACAGTCGGGCAAAGGCACTTCATTACACCAGACAAAACTGGCCTGTTCGTCAATTCCTAGAGCCAGGTCAAAAAAATGTACAGCATATGCCATTAGTAGATTCGAAAAAAAATTTATTACCACCACTGCATATCAAGTTGGGCCTAATGAAAAACTTTGTCAAGGCATTAGATAGAGATGGGTCAGCTTTTCAATACCTGCGTCAGAAATTTCCAAGACTAAGTGAGCCAAAGGTTGAAGAAGGTATTTTTGTTGGGCCACAGATTCGAAATATTTTGAAAGATACACAGTTTTCATAATCGCTGTTTAATTAGGAAATTTTGAAAAATTTTCATCAGTTTTTCTTCAAATAAAAATTGTGCATAAGTTAACGAGTAATCTTCTAAGTGTTATACCATTTTGGAATCCTTATTAAATGCGCCAACTTTTAAGGTTACTTGCCAAACTCTCGTAGTACATTTTTTTTCAGTACAGCCAGTTAAAGTTGAGCAAAGTTTTACTTTGGAATACTTGGTTGGGAAATAAGTGGCAATTTTTCCTGAACGAGAAAAGTTGGCAGTAAGGTTGAGACACCAGTTTGAAGATGCATTGTTCGTCATTACATTGTAAAAATAAAATCCCAAAAAAGTTAATATTTGTAGTAACAGGAGTTGACATACTGCCGTAGGGTGTGAAATTTCTATATCTTTTTCAAAGACCTATAATTTTCAAAACACATACATAAAATTTTTTTAAATATTTTTCTGATAGCTGTTATGACTTTGCCTATCACCCGGTTTCGGCTTGACGTCGAATTTTTGGACACCCTGTATGTATATCATGCTTGATCTCTCCAGGCAACAATTTGATATGCATATCAAATTACACGTTTTCCGTCTACACCTTGAGAGTGTTTAACGAACTTTTTGTCCCTTTAGAGAACATAAATAGCTCGGTGGCACCATTGGGATGTCTGCTTTTTGTATGTAAATGTTTCTATTTCTGTACGATTTCCGAGATAAATACCGCCCAGCTTGAGCTGAAAAAAGTACGGTTCAAGCTGTGCGGTGAGCTCAAGGGTAGTGTCAGAGAGAATAAAAGGGACGGCAAAGCCCAATATCGAATAATAGCTTTCCTAAATACATTTAGAACGAAAGGTCAGCCATACTGTATAGATGTATAGAGTATAAATGGGTTAAAATAAGAAACAAAAACTGTTCGTCTAGAAGGCTGTAAAGGGTGTTTCAAATTCGATTCTGATTACAAAAATGTACCTATAGTACGTCATACATTGACATTGCCGAATTTTAGTTATTTTAAAAAAGCGGAATTTTTTAGGTAGGCCTAGTCCTAGTAGATTTATCCGAAAATAACTTTTAGTTGTTCCTGACTTTATTCGAGACGGGATTTTAAAATAAATAGCGTGATGTCCTTGTTTCTTGTTCTTCTCTACAACATGGCGAAGTCAAATTTTCAATTCGATATGTTTTCTTTCGGCTTCCATCACCAACTTTGTTTTTTCATGTACACGCTATATTGGAATTTGGTACATTTAAATGGACTTTTCAGCCCTAAATTCAGTGATGTCCATGAATTCGTTGACAGATGAAAATTAGGAAAAAAATCAAGAGGTATGGTGAAGCATGAACACAACATGAAACTTTTATTGATGGCAACAAGAATAATAACCACAAAAAAGCAGAGGTAAATCTTAGCAGATATTCAAAATGTCAGTTATTTTGTAGGCAAAGCTTGACTCTTCTTTGTACTTTGTTCACTGCTAGGGGAGGCTAAATTTTCGGTAAAAATATTTTTGGATTCTTCCTCAAATATACTAAGTGACATATAAATCCGAACACCCAGTTTAAATGGTTTTATTTCAATAAAATTTTGTATAAGTACTTAATGAAGCATAATAAGTAAATGATAAAAATTTCAAAATGATTGCACTGCTTTAAAGCCCTTTGACCTTTAATAATGTGTGGATGCACCCTGATGTGCTACGCATTCTCCAACGCACCAGGCATGCTTCTGATCAGGTGGTCAATGTCCTCCTGTGGTATCTCATTTCAGGCAACCACCAACTCCTCTCGAAATGCTTCTAGAGTCTGAGGAGGACGTTGCAAATTGAGCAATCTCCTACCCATCATATCCCACACGTGCTCAATTGGGGATAAGTCGGGAGATCTTGGTGGCCATGGTAACAATGTGACATCATTATGTTGAAAGAAGTCTATTGTGACTCTTGCAACATGTGGTCGGGCATTATCTTGTTGGAAAGTTGGATCTGCCAGGGTGTCAAGTTAGGGTAAAAGATGGGATTCTATAACTTCGTGGATATAACGCTGCGCGTTCATGTTACCTCTGATGAAGATTAAAGGTGACCTGGAACCATAAGCTATAGCACCCCAAACCATAATAATGTGATGAACATGTCTTTCAACAAAAAACTGTGGATTCCTCCTTTCACCACGTCGCCTTCTAACCCTGGCACGACCATCGTGCATGCCTAAACAAAATCGAGACTCGTCACTAAAGACAATACTGTTCCATTCCTGATCCCATAGTGACCGTTGTCTGCACCACTCAAGGCGATTACGTCGGTGTTCTCGAGTTAAAGGGAGGACCCAGTGTGGCCGGTATGAAAACAAGCCAAAACTTCTCATTCGTCGGTAAACACTTCGCATGCCAATAGGTCTTCCGTGTTCTGCAAACCATTCATTTGCAATGGACCTGGTAGTGGAGAAACGGTCCCTTAAGGCCAATAATCTTAGGCGGCGATCTTCACGGTCTGTTGTTCTACGGCGGCGTCCAGTGCCCCTTGCTCTTTGCGTACGGCCTTCTCGAAGCCATGCCTGACAACACCTAACCACAGTGTCTACACTTCTTTGCACTCTAACTGCAATTGCCCGAAAAGAAAGTCCAGCTTCCCGAAGTCCCACTATACGGCCGCTATCAAACTCACTAAGTTGACGAAATCGTGCAGGTCTCCGTACTCTAGTCATCGTAACCGATCGTAAAGGATGTCAAGAACCAAAATCAGCGAACGTTGATTCTTTACTGCGGCTGAAATATTCATTTTTAGAGCGTTAGTGAATTAAAAAAAAAGCAGTATAAAAACCGGAATGTCCAACTGATAAGGCTGAAAATTTTTTCACTTGTTATTTACAGTGAGATAAATACATTCACCAACGTTTATTAAAATAAAACCATTTAAACTGGGTGCTCGGATTTATATGTCACTTAGTATATCTGCAAAACGATTGATCTGACAAAATTCCTCAAGGAATCAAATTATTGGAAAATTACTAGTATTTTATAAAAATCACTTTTTTCTGAAAAGGTCAGTGGTGTAGGAAATGTTCACTAGTAAGGGTCCAGGTACTCCAGTTTCTACGTCTGCGGTTCAGTTTGGACCAGGAAACTTTGAGTGTTCGTTGTTCTGAACGTCTAAAATCCTAACTCTAACTTATAGGAATATTTTTTTGTTATTTTTGGATGTACTTTCTGGTTTAGAAATATTGGCCTTAAGATTATACTTTAGCGTATATCACAAATACTTCCATTCTTATTTTAAAATGGAATACTAGAATGTAACTTTCTTGAAAATATCATTGATTCTTCAAGGAATCCTTTTGCTTGATATTTTATAGAACTTCAAAGTTGCATTTTTGGTGGTAATACCCTAGAATAGCACTTTTTTATACCTTGTTTTTTTTGCTTTTTGCACAGTAGGATGCTCTAAATCAGGGCTGTCCAACTTAATGTGGCCCAAGGGCCACTTCAAAAATAAATGCAGTTTGGAGGGCCGCATTATAAAATCTTTCTATACAACATTATTACAGAGTTAATGTAAGAATTGTACATATTCGGTATTTGAGAGTATTTATACATGTAATTTATACATGATCCGTGAAGCGGGCCGCAAGAAAGGCGCTTGTTGGACAGCCCTGCTCTAAATTATAAGAATATAACATACACTGTCTAGTACTAAGGAACATAGATGTAAAACCGTAAAAAATCGTTGTTTCTTGCAAAAAAAAGGTTCAAAACTAGCGTGTTATTACACAATAACTTATTAGCTAAAATAACAGTTCAAAATTCATACGTAAATAATAGTATTTACTTGGTAAACTGTATAGAGGTGTTGTGATTTTTCAACGTCTTCTTTAAATTCCTTAACTATTTTTTTTGCGTATTTTCAATGAGATATCAATTTTTGCGTTTATAAGAATCATTTGAAAGTACAAACAATTCGCAATTGCCATTTTATAATGCCCCTTTCTTGACAGATAAGATAAATGATGTCCATTGTTGCCAGGTTGTATTATTTTTGGAGAAATGCTAAACAAAAAAATGTGGTTATTTGCAAAATAAAAGTCCTAATTTATTTTAAATGGCTTGTTTTATGAAAATTTGTCCAATATTTACTGAAAACTAGATGAAATTTTTAATAGTATGTGTCTAAACAGTGGAAAATGCACCAGCGACTCGCGTGACAAAAAATACAAAAGGCACCAGCGGTCACTTCATATAAAAATATCCAACTTCGATTAGTCGCCAGGTCCACCCAACATATAATCGTCCACCAGTATATATAGTTAAATAGTTGCGGCCATTCCATCAAATCATTAACATGCAATGTTCTTCTTTTTTATGCTTTCATTATTTAGTGACTGGCAGAAGTCACTTTTTCGGTAATTTCTCATATATATCGCATTAAATTATGTATATTTTCTGATATTAGATTCACTTCAAATAGTTCAAGTACATACATACACAAAGTAAATAGATTATAGCTATAATATAGAAAAAACAATAATCCAAGTATTTGTAGTGTGTGTAGTGTAGTTTTAGTTTTCTATATAATTATGTATAGTCATTCGCTGCACAGTACTAACCCAGTCTTTCAATTTTCTTCTAATTTTTTTTCCAAAATTAAGTATTTTTATTTCGTTTGGTACTACATTATATAATTTAGCTGCTAACAATTTAAATGATTTTTTGAATAATGTTTTGTGTGGTCTTTGGATATTAGATGAGCCTATTCGAAATTGTGTGTTATGCTCGTGTTTATAGGATTTTTTTTATTACAATACTTATGGTATAAGGTGGTGGCATGTAAGAAATAAAGTTGTCTTGTATCAAGTATCCCTGTTTCTTGATATAAGTTGTTCGTTGGATATAATCTTGGCTTATGGAAAATGGCTTTCAAAACAGTCTTTTGTGCTATATTCAGGTCAGAAATATATGTCTTGCAGGCAGTACACCAGGCTGTGATGCCGTATATTATATGGGTTTCAACTAAGGCATGGTATAGGATTCGCAGATAACTTTCTGTAAGAATGTTAGCAAGCATTTTGAGTTTATAGGCAACATTTCTAATTTTTTTGATAACGTATTTAATATGGTTATCCCACCTTAGATATGAGTCTATAAATATTCCAAGATATTTCAAAGTGTTAACTCTATCGATTTTGGTCTTTTGGACATGATAATTAATGGAAATTTGTTCGAAGGTAGGTAAAAATTTTGAATAGGATGTAAATGCAATAAATTTTGTTTTTTTGAAGCTAACTGTTAAAATTTTAGTATCAAACCAGTCAATGATCCTTATAAAATCCTTTTCAGCTATTTGCTTCAGTGTGCTCCAGTCATCAGCTTTATATAATACGAGGGTGTCTTCTGCAAAACATATAATCTTTCCAGAACTGTTAATTTTGAATAAGTCTTTTAAGTAGAGACTAAATAATAGTGGCCTAGTACTGTTCCTTGAGGCACACCACACTTGATGTACATTTTTTACTGTAAGTGTTAGTGATCTGACAGTCTGTGCCCGACTTGAACGGTCATTTTTTAAAGGATCGTAAAACACGAGGTAAATTTAGTACATTTCATAGCAATCCTGTGCCGATTGCACATTTTTGCGCTAGTTGTATAAGTAAGAATTTGACAAACCAAATCAAGGTATATTACTATCCATAATTTGGCAACACCGCAACTAGATAGAGAAATCATGATAGTGATGGTGGTGTAGTGATGGTGGTGTAGTGATGGAAATATTTTTTTTATAACAATATATTACAAAAATAGAGTATTACAAAATATATTAACATTCAATTCTCTAAACAGAGAATATCAACATTCCAAATGTACTTACCACTAATTACAATATTCAACAATATTTAACTACAAATACAATGTGTTATTTGCTGCGAATATGATCTTTTAATTTCTTTGCAAAACAGATAAAGCTATTGTTAATGCTTTTTATGCTATTTGGCAATTTATTGTATGCATTTGATGCTTGCGATTTGGGATTATTCAAACCTATGGTACTAACATTATACATGTAGATATATATATGTGTTCTAGTATTATATTTGTGTGTATCATTTGTAAATTGAATCTCAGTATTGCCTTTTTGGGCTTTAGTAATCACTGTATGAATAAATTTACATTGTTCTAGCTCAAGAAGCTGATTTAAGTTAAAGATGTTCAATTCCTTGTACAGCTCAGCTGAAATAAAATAAATGACTACTTAACAATGGTCTATTTTCATCAGTAAAATAATGCAAAATTGCATTATTGCGATGAACAGTGTCACAGTAATATACAGCGTATGTTATATTCAAATAATTTTGAGCAATCTTTTGTGTACGCAAGAAAAAAAAACAGCTTATAAGGTAGTATTGTATACGAGCCGTTTTACACACAAGAGAATTACTCCGAAAATTATGGTCATAATTATGCCGAAAATTTGCATGGAAAAAATATGAAGATTTTCTCTACATCCTGTATGACACAAGCAAATGTCCGAGTAATTCATATGATACGCCTGCGCATTAGCGTAATATTTTCGAATGGACATAACCTTAACGGGTATGACGTCCAAAATAATCGCAAAGAAAACATACGTCGTTGATTTAACTTTGTTTTTGAAATCGAGATCTTGGTTAATATTATAAAACTTCTCAATGCTTGGACTATCGCATCCAGCGCCTAACGCCGCAAATTTCTGTTTTTGTAATTAGGTGACTTTATCTTGTATAGGTGTGGCCATTTTTGGTGTTCCTCCAACAACAGTGTAACTTCTTCCCGATTCCACGACATTATAAATAAATAATAACAATAAACGCTTCTTCTTACGACTCGAACAGGACCACACCCACAAATGTTAAGTGAGGTTATGTTGTTGACGTTGACATTTGATAATGACATGCACGGAAATAACCCTCTCTGCGCCGATTCTCGCGCATATTCTATAGAACGGGTTTTATATTTTTACCATGAAAATTGTCACAAGGATTCTTTTAGGTGTAATACGACAAAAATTTTCAGCTTAATTATAACCATAATTTTCGGAGTAATTCTCTTGTGTGTAAAACGGCTCTACCACAGTATTACCACCCAAAACGCAACTTTGAAGTTCTGTAAAATAGCAAGCAGATGGTTCCTTAAAGAAAAAATGATATTTGAAATGAAATGAAATGAAATGAAATGAAATGACATGAAATATTTATTATTCTTAGCCCTAAAGCTACTTCCTATAGTTTATAATAGTGTCTTACTCCAGTAATAAACAAAAAAACAGTAATTCTAGATTCCCTTAAAATCATAGTAACTACAACCACAGTAAATTCAACAATAGCAAATGCGAGATAATGACATACAGTTATCTTAACACAGAAAGTACATAATATATTATGCCATTTTATCTAGATACAATTGCTTAACCTTACGAATAAATATATTTACGTACAAGTTACATCCCAATCTTTCATTTTTGAAATAAGAAACGAAATATTTGCGATATGCGCTAAAGTATAGTTTATATTGGCATGTCTGTATATAGCCTTCACGCTATTTGAAGATCAAAGCGACGGAAGGTAGATAACAAAACCCACTTTGATGATTGTTCAGAAAACCGTCAAGCGAGCACTCTCACTCCCCCAAACGACTAAAAAGCTGACACACATGGTGACACGAGTTGATCCCTCCCGCCTCCCGGCGTAGTTCGCGACACCGCCGACGCGACGACCATCCTCCTCCCTCCCCCCACCAAAACCCAAATCCCCACTCCGCGCCCGGCACGGCTCCCTAGCGCCGCGCCTCGTTCAGTGCGTCTTCGGATCGGTTGCGATGCGGCTGTGCGCGGTCCGTTGCTTGCTACTTGCTATCTTGCTAGACCTCTACTTATGTCACGACATACGCACGCACGGTCAGTGAGTGGTTAGTGTGCTCGCTGTCTCTTTCTGTTGGGATGCCAAGTGCGATGAGTCGGACGCCCGTCGCGTTGCAAAGTCGCCGGGTCCCAGCGACAGATGGTGGAAAGGACCGTCGTCCGCCGGAAGGAATATATAATATGAGGTGAGTTTTTTTTTGTAATGTTCACGAATTCGGGGAGAATTAACCTGGCGAGTTCGTGTGCGTTTCGACGCTCCCCCGTCGGACGAGGATACAAGGCTCCTTGAGCCGTGGATCCGGCCCCAGTTCCCCATCATCTATCCCTTAAAATGTGGGTATGTCGGTAGTTCTTTCATAACTCATTGTTTTTTGAAGCATACACAAAAAAATGGGAATTAAAAGGGATACATCTTGAATAAGAGGAGTATAGAGCGTTTTTTTACAGTGAAGTAGGTATTCTACATTCTTTGATTTCTTTCAAACAACAGGTAAATGTAAGGGTGAAAAAGCGCTGTAGAGCGCTCCTTCTTATTGATTTTTGTCCCATCACTCTATTTCCAAACGTGATGTCAAAAGATATGTGGAGGTATTTTATGCCTTCTTTTATACAGGCTCTATGATCTGGTGTCTCATGAGCTTTGGACAGGGGCGTAGCTACTGCCGAATTAATGATGAGCTTTCAGGGGCCCCCACGTACGAAAAAAAAAACGCGTAGTGTTTTTCAAAATCTCACGCAAGTTTCTAGCCTCGCGCTAAATTAACAAATTCTCAAGCGCCAAACCTGAGATTATATGGCTAGGTTGTCTAGGTATAATAGCATGCTTCCTATTTTTAACTCTATTAGAACTGCAACAGCTGAGAGAAGCTTTTCGAAATTAAAATATCTTAGAACTTCTATGAGGCACTTTTGACTATCAAGCATGGTACGACTGAAAATTTTGAAACACTAAAATTGTCTTCCGCTATGGATGGTTAAATAATTTTTTTTCCGTAACAGTGGCAAGGAGATCGACTCAGTACTTTCCAAGTATTCACCTGAGCCTATCTTCATGTAATATGTAATATGTTGGTTTCTTTTTTAAATTGGTATTAAAACTACACTCTTCAATAATATGTAACACTCGATACTTTGTTCAAAAGATCTTGTGCAAAACAATTTCAGTTAAATGGCTGCCGCGGCTGGCCTGGCAGTAGTCCATCCTCTTAACCCAATTTTGAAGCACATTTTCGATAGTTTGTGGGTGTATTTCATGAATAGCTCGACGGATATGTTCCTTAAGAACATCAATTGTTTGAGGATCGTTAGTGTAACAGCGATCCTTAACAGTACCCCATACGAAGTAATCCATGGGCGTCAAACCACAGCTGCATATTGCGCCATCCTGCTGGAACCACCATCTTCATCTTGAAACAAGTAGGGACGAATAATCCCACCTCTCCAAAAGCCACACCAAACAGTTACTCTTTTTGGATGCATTGGTTTTTCTATGACATGTGGATTTTCAGAACCCCAAATCCTACAGTTCTGCTTGTTAACGTAACATTCCAGATGGAAATCGGCTTCGTCCGAAAAGATGATTTGGCGACCAAAATTGACGCCCGTTTCCAATTGATTTAGAGTCCTCATAGAAAAACGATATCGAAGCGGATGGTCATTTTGTTTCAACTATTGCACAAGTTGCACCTTGTAAGGACATAATCCAGGGTCGCTATGCAATATCCTCCGCACAGAAGTGGCATTAATGCCCACTTGTGCTCTCTGGCGAGTTTCCACGCAAATTCTGGGCAACAGCAGCAATGTTTCCGGCTGTACCTACGGGTCCAACACCGTCATACCTTCTATGATTCACAAGCAGGCCAGTTTCACGAACCTTTTGTATACCGGTCGCGGACGGAGTTTCATTCCGACCAAATAGTCTTCTCAATTTTCGCGAAGTTTCTGCAACAAAGCACTCACTTTGAAAATAGTTTTTCAATATTCCCCAACTTTGTTCAAGATTAAAACGATCCGTTGCTCACAGCGGAAGTTTGACACAATATGTCTGTCAATATGCTGAGCATGGGAGTGTTACCAACTGTCAAAATAATACCAACTTAAGAAAAACAAGTGATCGCCCACCCTTTATAAATGTTTGAGCTCCATAATGTTTTTGAATATGCCCTGACCTGAATGAAGCAAACAGAAACGATGAAAGCAAATTTTAGAAATTTTTAATTGTCTCTTCACAAATATTTTTGATTTTTTTAAAATGCCCAGAAAGTTATAAATTATGCAACAACAAACTTTGGGACAATGTAAGAGCTATTGTAATTTTTACTCTTAGCATCATTAAACTATTTTCAAGAATGGAGTAGCAACACCTACTTTTATGACCCCACGTGGACTTACTTGTTGTAGACATCGCAAAACATTTATTTGAATTTATAAAATTTTCGCGTTCGCAATACTGATACGGATCGCTCTTCAAAAAGTTCTGACGGTAGGTACACTTTTACAGAAAGTTATCTCTTGCTGATGATCCACCCCTTCCGAATGGGAAAACTTCCTACGGGCCAACATGATCAATACGTGACAAATATGCAAGCCTTTGTTTTTTTTTTGTAAAAATCTATACTTCAAATTTTACCCTCCATTTGGGATTCGCCAAAGTTGGGCGGGGCCCCCCACATTGATATGGGGTCCCTGAGGAACAAGCTACGCGTCTTTTTTAAGTGAAGCGTTAAACCTTTCATTTTTTGATTTCTGTAACTACACTTTAGCGTACTTCAGGACGAAACTGTTTTTTATTTTTCAGAAAAACTTAGGAAATCATTAGAAATGCGGAAAATAGATGTGAAATTGTATATAAAAGATCTTTATGCACTCTTTCGTCTTGATTTTGTATTTTGTCTCGTTGCTGTATCCCCAAAGGTCACCTCAAATGATTGGTAAATGTATTTTATGCTTTCTTTTACCGATGGTCTATGATCCGACGCCTCTGAAACTTATTAAGAGAATTATTAATCTATCAACTTCTCCAGAAAACGGATTATGAACATGTATAAGTTTATAGATGTTGTGTCTTGTAATCGTAATCATAGAAATATATTGGCGTCAAAATTTAAAAAAAGGCAGTAAATGGATTTTATTGCCTTTTACCTAAGTATAACTACTAGGGCAGACGTAAAAGCTTTGTAGCTTTTAAAAATTTGTCCAGTAGCGACGAACTAATGGTTAAAAAAGCAAAAGGTCAAATGCTTCCAGAAAATAGTTGTAGACTGTATAAGTTGTGCGCCGTGGTGCTAGAGCTCTGACCACCCTGTGTTGGCTACCCAAAAAACAGGTGGCGGAGATTTTGACACATAGGATGTAAGAGGTGTCAGATAATTCTCCCTGAGGGATCTTAAAAGCTAAGCGAGGTCTAAGAAGGACTACATAATAACCTATAGAAGAGTTGGCATTGAGACAGGGGGCCCCTAAGGTTAGAAGCTAGGATTTAATGATTTCCTGTCCCTGGTACCAGGTATTTATCCACTTTTTCGTCTGGCTGCTCCAGGGCACTTACCGACTCGATTAAATTTTTATGATTATGAGAAAAAACTTTCTGGGGCCTTAAAAATGATTGAGGTACGGATGAACCTCAAAGTCGCAGCTTTTATGATTTCTTTTTCGTGATAAATTGTATTGCTTTGACTAAAAAATGCCACCACAAAAGATTTTATGACCGTATATCGTCAGTCGTTCCTGCAACTGTAGGTCGCCTTTATGGCCTCCTTGATTTTCACAGTTTTCTACTCTTCCGTGTTAACGCCCTGTTTTGAGGTTAAGTTACAAATATCTTTTTGCATCAAATTGTTCATGTTTTTGATTTATATCATCTGTTATATAGCCTAAAATTTCCTACAATTCAAGAAGAAAACATAGCCTGAAAATAGAAGAGCGCTGACGCTGATACGTAACAGTAGAAATCTAGAAATATCCCAGCCATTCTGACGGAGAGGAAAGACTATGAAAATCAATAATAATAATACCAGATGTCTTTTTAGTCTAGAATGTCCTCTTCCTTGAGTGGCGGCGTACGGGTAGCCGCTAGTGCTTTTGAGGTTATGTGGGGCTATGCAGTTCGAGGTTTTATCCGATTTTCACTATATACAACAAAAATAAAGATTATGACTGCCTTCATCAAAACTTGAACATAACTATTGAAAAAATCCAAATCTAGGAATTACGTAGTCATCCGTATCTCAATTGCTCAAACTTTTTTGACGCTTTAAGGAGCTCCTAGTCATTTTTTCGCAATTTTCTTGCCGGTAGTATATTCATACGTAACCATCCCGCTATATACACGCACCTGTTACATATACATCATATATTTTCTCTCAAAGCTTGCAGAAATATCATACGGATTGCCGCCTAATCTCTCATCGCACACTGCTCGAGCTGGTCAACATTCGATGGAACTTTTAAAATTAATGCATAAAGTCTATATAAAAATGTGTCGAAAAATGCGTGGCTTCCCTAAATTTACTTTCTAAAATAGTTTTCTTTAAATATTTCGAACAATATTTGATGTATAACAGTGAAAATTGGTATACAAGGGTTTTTTGGTACGACAAAACGAACCATGGCCGCTAGAGGGCGCTTTCTACTGTACTGTAGTGTATTAAAATGACCGAAAATTTTTTCTTAGTGCAATTTTCACATAAAAAAAGCTCTCCTGTGAGTTTTCGTTTTAGTTAGCCGTTTTTGAGATATTTCGATTTTTAAGGTTCGATGCATTTTTAATTATTTGTGGGAAAATAATATTTTCTGCATGCGGATTTTCATGCGACCAAATATGTTGATTATGAAAATTTACCACTCCACGTCTAGTGAAGCATGACTTATCGGTCCATAAAACGTTACTTAAAAACTCCCTATTATTATCAGTTCTATCAAGAATCCACTGACAAAATGTGATTCTTCGGCTAACTATAACGAAAATTCACAAGAGAGCTTTTTCATGTTGAAAAGTGCGAAGAATCAGTTTTTTTATTCAAAAACCAAAAAATTGCACTAAGAAAAATTTTTCGGTCATTTTAATACAATACAGGTACAATAGATAGCGCCCTCTAGCGGCTACAGTAAAACTATGCCCATGGTTCGTTTTGTCATACAAAAAAACCCTTGTATACCAATTTTCACTGTTATACATCAAATATTGTTCGAAATATTTAAAAAAAAACTATTTTAGAAAGTAAATTTAAACACCCTGTATTTCGGAAGTCACGCATTTTTCGACCCATGTTTATATAGACTGTATGCATTAATTTTCTATCGAATCTTAAAGTTATGCAACAATAAACTGAAACACCCTGTAGATCTCACTTGATTCATTTATTTATTTTTTGTGTTGTACAAAGTGCAGAGTCAACCTGCTTGACCCCACTTTTTTCATAAACAACGATGATAGTTTTATCAAATATTATCAACTATTCCATAATAATTTATACCTGTTGACCCAATTGCTCAATCGATACACCCAAACTATAAATACCTGCTTGAAAAATAGCTGAGTCACTATTGTTTGCATGTTCCATGTCCAAAAGTTGCCGAAGAACAATACAAATATTTTGCAACACGAAATCATAATAAAAGTATCAACGTTTAGTTGACACTGTAGCTTAAAATCAAACCTACACTCAGCGGTACCCACATGGTGAACGTTAAAAGGAACGTACAAGTGTTTTCAATTAAGATACAGGATGTAATAATATACCAGGGAATGTACTTAATCGTTGTATTTAAAAGAAACTGCGCTCTGTAAATGGAAGGTCAGTCTACGCCAAGGGTGTTCAAGTTGCCGAACATCAGGGGCTTTAGCCGAGTAATCACTGCTAAGGCTTAAGTGAGCGGTGCCTTAAGCTTGACTCGTGCACTTCCAACCGCAATGGAGGTATTATAATCACGATAAAATTTAAAAAGGTTCTAGTTCACTTGGTCCCTGAAAATATGTTTAATAATAATAATAATACATGGGGAAACATTAATAAATACTTCTGAGTGATGAAATCCGCCAAATGTGGGACAAAAAACTGTGGACATCATCCCCAACGTGATCGGAGCACCTGGAGAAGTACCAAAAAAATTAAGAACTAGGATCACCGTTTGAATTATACTTACCCATGCAAAAGTCGATCGTGTTGGACACATGTAGTGAAATCCGTACAGTTTTAGGCGGTAACTAGAACAAGATGTTTCTTGTTGCTTCAAAACCGATGTGCCAGTGTTCTAAACCCAGGGAAGCACTAGCATTATTGATCAATTTAAACAGAAAAATCACTGACTGGCAAGTGCGATTCGATTAAATGTTTTTCAAGTAAGGAATCATGAGGTATACCTATGGGCGAGTAAACGCCATCCACTTTCAGTGACAAATATTTTAAGAAACGTCTTTGAACACATTCAAGCCTACTTATATGAATAAAAGGATGCAGATTCCAAATTAGCAATGCATACTCAAGCTTCTACCTAACTTATGCATAATACAGCAACTTCAAGGTGGTACTCTGAGTGAAATCACGGAAGTTTCTTACAATAAAGCCGTACATGCGGTTTGCCTCGGAAATTTTGCTGTCAATGTGTTTGACGAATGTTAGTTGGCAGTCAAATGTCACGCCTAAGTCACATAAAGTTGAAGTCCTGTGAATAGAGGGACCTGACATGGTATAGTCAAATAACAGATGATTTTTCTTCAAAGTGTAAGACATTACGTAACATTTATTGATGTTTAATGGTAGATTGTTTTGAGAGCACCAAGCATCCAACCTAACCAGATTTTCTAAAAGTTGATCACAGTCTGATTCATTAACTACACGACAAAACATCGTCAGATCATCAACGTAAAGTAAAGAATTCTCGCCAAGAGCATTAACTATGTCATTCACAAATATGACGAACAATAGAGGCCCTAGGTCACTGCCTTGTGGCACTCCGGAATTGGCTACATACTCCGACGATCTGATGGCATTAAACATCACAAATTGATTTCTTCCAGTGAGGTAGGACTTAAATAGTTGTATTAACCCTGTATCTGCCTTTGCGTGACACCTTATTGAAAAAATCTAATATTGACATAAATGACAGAATTACTTTCTGGAACCAGCATGTCAAGTCCTGAAGGCACTTCTTCTTCATCGTTAAGCTCATTTGTTTGGGAAATATTTCCTCTGTCACTGAAATCGTCGTCTGAGACATCGGAAATATGCGGATCTGTGGGAATTACGGTGGCTTCTTTTTGCCGAAAAAACATGTAGTCCTTATGGTTGTAAAATTATCGAGATCGGAAAACTGAAACAGAAAACGTAACTATTCTGGCAATGTTGCTTGAGAGATACATACTAAACAAAGTCATTTTCCTGCCTTATTTTCTGACTTATCGCTTAAAAATAATCATAAACATAAAGACTCAACCTTCTTTTATACCAATCAAGGCTAATAGAACATAAAAACAAATGGTTACTTACACATTCATACGTGTACCAAACAACTGTTACGCGGCAACCATATTGAAAATTTTGACTCAACTTTTTATAAACAGAGGTCGCTCATAATATTATTTCCGTTAATGAATAATGTAGCTTATGCGCAACACTGCCCAATCAGACCGTTAGAGCAGGGAGGACGAGAAATTGAGGTTTAAAGATGATGTTGCCTACAGGCTACAGCACCAGATATAGGGTTAAAGACTGGGGTAATCAATGAGATTTCAGCTTACGCAATAGCATCCTGCGATCAACTCTGTCGAAAGCCTTGGAGAAGTCTGTGTAGATCACATCTGCTTGTAATCCTCTGCCGAATGTTTTCTGCTATGGTCTGTGTGAACTTCATCAGATTTGATACTGTTGAGCTTCCTTTATGAAACCATGTTGTTGAACACATATTTTTGATGATATAGTCTGCTATACAGGGTTATCCAAATTAAGTGTCCACCATTAGTAACTTTGTTATTAGTGAAAATACAAAGTTGTTTGAATTAGCAAACTAGTAGCATTTTTAACGCTGGTAAAAATGAGAAATAAAAAAAAAAAACAATTGAGAGTCGTTATTTTGATTTTTTTCAGTAAAATAACATTTTTTTAAATGGAAACCCCTGTATATTATGTTTTTTTCTGTTAAAGCATCAAATTTTAAACAAAAAAGCTTACAATAACTTTTCTCCTAGGTTACAAATTGTTGAAGTTATGGCCTCCAATCTGAAACAATTAAATTGTATCGACAAACTTTATTTTCAACATCAACTTATAATCTTACAAAATACAATAACAATTTTTTTTAAAGAAGATGCTCGAAAACACCACCTTGTTCTTCAATACATTTTTGGGCACGTTTTTCAACTGCTCGAACTGTCTTAAGTATGGTCCTACCATCTATCTGGGTTATCTTTTCCCTAACTGCAGTCTTTAACGCGTCAAGGTTATCGTACCTTCGCTTGTAAATTTGGTTCTTTAAGTAACCCCACAAGAAGTAATCAAGTGGGTTTAGATCTGGTGATCTGGGAGGCCACTGTATTGGGCCATTTGTTCCTATCCACTGATCATTAAAAGTAGTACTTAGAAAATGATAAGTACCTCTGGAGTTGTGGGCAGGTGCGCCATCTTGCCGAAAATGCAGATGATGTCTACTTATAAGATCCAATTCGTCTAAGAAATTAGTCAGAATTTCTGACATAAATTCCGCATATCTTTCACCAGTTAGGGTTCCCTCATAAAAGAACGGGCCAACAATTTTTGAACCAATTATACCGCACCAAACGTTGAAACTGAAACGGACTTGTGGGCCTCTTGGATGTACTAACAAAAGATTTTCTCTTGACCAATAATGGTGGTTTTTTTCTATTAAACATTCCAGAATTTGAAAAATTTGATTCATCTGTCCATAAAAGGTAACGAAAGTTATTTACATTTTGGCGACAGAAGCTAAGATACCAATGGCAAAAAACAAGTCTTCTCTCTGGATCCCCTGCCAAAAGCGTTTGAACTGGTCGGTACTTATACGGAATAAATTTGTATTTTTTTAAAATCCTTTGAACAGTACCATAACTTAAATTAGAGTCCTTGAGAATATCTGCTATTGAATTCTCACGATAAGCTTCAAAATATCCAATAACTGCAATTTCCGTGGCCTCGCTTATTATGAATTCTTTTTTTACCCTTGTTTTAGCAAAAACATTTTTGTTGCCCCTAAATTTTCGATAAAGTCTCAGAAAATATCGTTCATACGGTTGAATGCGAGCGGGATATAATTCACTGCTTGCTCTCAAGGAGGATTTTCTGCACACTAAATAGCATTCTAACATATCACACTTTTCTTCATGGGAGAACATTTTTCTTTAAATTAATGACACAATAAAGCTTATAAACAAGTATTTACACTAATGTTTGACATTATTTGATTTTATCATTGTTTTCCAAAGCCTTCTAGTTGCGAGTATGTCCAGTTTAACAATTTGTCGCTTATCTTAATGCTGTCAAATCGCGAACGCCATGTTGTTTTCATAGCCGTCTTAATATTATAATACTGCAAATAATTAAAAATATTTATCGTTATTTTGACTTTATTTTTGACTTTAGCGGAAAAGTCATTATGAACTTTTTTGTTTAAAATTTGATGCTTTAACAGAAAAAAATATAATATACAGGGGTTTCCATTTAAAAAAATGTTATTTTACTGAAAAAAATCAAAATAACGACTCTCAATTGTTTTTTTTTTATTTCTCATTTTTACCAGCGTTAAAAATGCTACTAGTTTGCTAATTAAAACAACTTTGTATTTTCACTAATAACAAAGTTACTAATGGTGGACACTTAATTTGGATAACCCTGTATATTAATATCTCTAGAACTTTTAAAAAATTGCACATTATTCATATAGGTCTAAAACTGAATACATCATTCCTACTGCCGTTCTTGTTAGACAACTTCCATAATATACATATGTACCTTCCAAGACATCAGTCTGCATGACAGGGTGGTACTGTGATGATGTAAGGAGTACCGCTCCCCTTATCCGGCAACAGCCCTAAATAACGTGGCTTCTTAGACCTAACACGCTTGTCGTAACATTAAATTTATATGCAACGTCACAAGTAGGAAATAAAACAACTCAATATGCCTGCCATTCAGTGTTCCTAAACAATATTGCAATATATGTTCGTATGAAGAGATTTACAACCGTTTGTTTGGTTTAAATGACTTGCTTCTAAAATATACACGCGTGCGCAATCAGTATCCTATTTCAAACTCAGATAAAATAAACTCGACGTTCTAAAATTGAGATTGCCGAGTCGGATATTGCAGAGAATGAACGTTGGCTGAGTGAGGTATAAGGCATTGTATTCGAACACTTGCTTACAAACAATAGGCTAGTTGACATTTTTTTTAAGAAGGTCTTAAATTATTAATATTTGTTCTATTAGACACAATAAATTAATACTATATACAGGGTGTCCGCAAAGTTGGGGTTTTCCTTTTCAGAAACAACTACCCATGAAATAACAAAGGTAATGTGTAGTGAAACGAGGGCGACCAAGTAAAAAAAAAAATAAAGGAAAAAGTACTCACTCTCCAGTTGACGAGAAGGGCTAAGTACGTCTCTGCCCGAAATCATTCCGCTCCAACAGAAAATGAAATCAGCTGATGCGCTACCGAGCAGACGCAGAAACCACATTGATTGTCTTACACTTAATGGCACACCTTCTAACAAGGAAGGCAAAATGTTGCGTAAAAAGTCTAGGTATTGCATCCCGTCCAATCGATTTGGGAGAATAAATGGTCCAATGAGCATACCATTCACCATGCCAGCCCAAACATTCACCGAAAATGTTTGTTGAAAATGTGCCCGACGGACAGCGTGCGGATTTTCTACTGACCAAACATGAGTGTTGCGAAAGTTATTCACCCCATTACGCGTGAACGTAGATTCGTCTGTCACCAATATGCACTTCAAAAAGTCCGGATTATTGTCATGTTGATGCCACAACCACTCACAAAACCGCACTCTTGCTGGAAAATCGTCAGGTTGAAGGGCTTGTGCACGTTGGACGTGAAACGGATACAGCCCCTCTTCACGCAGCGTTTGCCACTCTGTAGTTTTTGATACTTGCACTTCTCTAGCCACGTCTTTAGTGCTTTTTGTTTTTTGAAACGCAATCGTTGATACGGGTTCGTTTACCCCTACACGCGTGACCGTAACCGTCGGTTGAAGGTTGCATACTGACCTGACCCAGTTCTGTCGTCGGGTTGAGCCAGTGACCTTGTACCAGTCGGTGATGTCGCAGCGACAGGACGGTATTCAGATATTTTTGATGTTGCAGAGCCCTTTATCTCGGTTCCTTTAAGACATTGGTGTATATGGTACTAAGAAAAATTGCTTATGTTTTCAAGATCTACACGTCGTGTAAAGGAAAACTCCAACTTTGCGGACACCCTGTATACTAAGACCGTAAAACTTTTAGACTTCAAGAATCTATTTTTCTTGGACCGGTGTATACGCTGATCGCCATGTTTGGCCCATATACCTGTAATATGCTATAAAAACAGTGACAGAGAAGATTTATTTAAAGAAATAAAAATAAAAAGAAATACTTACCCAGAGTTGCAAAAAGCCTATAAAGAAAAACAAAAAATTTCGTTCAAGAACAAAGAAAGTCTACTTTCTTTATTACCACATATCCCAGAAGAGCAACGACATTTTTACAGAAATATTGAAGCATATAAGAAAGACTATGACCGGTAAAATGAATTAAATTTAGTTTTTGTTTCTTTTTTGATGTTTATTTTATATACTTGAAACTACCTCTAATTACGTCTAAACGGATTTATGGGAGTTAATTGAGTGTTATAGTTAATAAATTTTATCTTTACGAATTTCTTGTTTTTTTGAAATTTTTACAGTTATTAAACAATCAGGTAAATTTTATAATAACTATTATTGCAGAATAGTAACATCATGAAATTATTCCACAATTTGTATAAAATTTTTAGTAAAATAGTGATACAACTTACAAAAAAGATATTGTTATTAAAAATATCAGCATAATTTCCGTAAAATACATTTTCAATAAAAAAGAAGATATTTAATTTTTTTTAAGGCGTTCCAGTATTATACTGAGACAACTTAAACTATTCTATAGAAAAACATAACGGATAGCTTAAAATTAATGGTATTGTAACACACTCATCGTTATCTATTAGTCTATACCGTCCACTACTTCTTATATAGTTTATTATAATAATAAAAAATACAGCCTAATGAATATTAAAAAAGCGATTATCTCAACATGGTATATTTGAAGTTGTCTTACTATCATTCTGGAGCGACGACGTGTTCTCATTAACTTAGTTAATAACATTTAGCAACAGTCTCACCTACCTTTGTAAGTAATTATTCACATGCAGTTGCTATTTTTTCAAATATTTTGTAGCTCCTGATGATGATGACATAGTTCATCGAAAGCTAGAGAATATCGTTCACTTTGCTCTAGTTTGTCGAATACAGGCTGAAGCTTTTTCTGTCGTAATACAGTTAATTATGTATACACGTACAGAACAACAGAGAAAATACAAATGTGGGCAGTAAAATAAATAATTAAACACTTAAAGTATATCAGTGGAGTCATTTACCAAATATTTGTCCGTGCTGAAGAATGTCTTTTCTATTAAATAATCTTTGAGCTTCCAATGGAAAACGTCAATATCGTATAATTATATATTTCTGGCAGTAGATTAACTAATTTACTCCCAAAAAAGCTCGTGCCAATTCATGAATTTTCTAGGCGGTAGTTATTGAGACAAATGTTGTTTCTATTTCAAGTGTGACTGTATACTAGTGATTCACTAGCTATGTCACTTTATGTGACAAAGTTTACACGCAACTTCTAGATACAACATCCCTTTTTTTTATATCGAAACAGCCGCGCAGGCAGAAGCCTAAATGCCGGAACACCGCGGCTGCTATGATGATCCCAAAGAAATTTTGTTGATACGATTTTTCAACTGCCTAAGGTTAGTAGAACTGGGAAAAGCTTCCTCCCGTAGATTGTTCCACAATCTAGACACCCTCGGGACAAAGGAGCGGTCGTATCGGCCAGTTCTGGATGTACGAAGTTTGACACGGTTAGGATGGGATGCCAAAGTCAGGCGGGTCAGTCTGGCAGGCACATCGCGCGGCGGCATCATGGAAGAGAGCTCTGAGGAGCAAAGCCCGTTGGTGTAGCGATAGAAAAGAGCTAGATCGCCGACGACCCGCCGGTGCGAAAGAGTCCCGAGACTGTCTGTTAGAGAAGAGTCATCGATCAGTCGGACCGCCCTCCTCTGGACAGCATCGAGCATGGACAATGTAGTCGGGGCGGCAGCACCCCAAATGTGTGAGCAATACTCGAGGCTAGACCTTATCTGGGCCTTGTACAGAGTGAGAATGTCATGCGGAGAAAAGTACTTCTTAGCCCTAAACAAATAGCCTAGCTTTTTCCCAGCAGCTGCAGCTATTGAAGAGATGTGTTCGTGCCAGATCAGGTCCTCGGTGATCTGGACTCCGACCAGCCGAAATGAATGGCTCTTTGGTAGAACTCGACCGTCCATCGAAACTGTATGAGCGCTAGGACGCTTTTTGTTCGTCAAGGTACAGTACTGTGTTTTGGAAGCATTGAACTGTACAAGATTGTTGCGTCCCCAAGCAGTGATAGCCTCCAGGTCTCTTGTCAGAGAAGAAGTCGTCGCTAGTCTTCTTTTTTCCAGCTCAGCGGCAGAGATCGGCTTGTCACTCTGAATTCCTGCATGTAGAGTGCTGTCATCAGCGAAGCTGTGGATTGGGTTGATCGTGCAGGAAAGGAGGTCGTTGATATGTAAGAGAAACAGTGTTGGAGCGAAGACCGATCCCTGGGGAACACCCGCGTTGACGTTGTGGGATGAAGAGGAGAATCCGTCAATTACGACGGATATCTTGCGGCCAGAGATAAAGTCAGCCACCCATCTGCAAAGCTTTTCTGGGAGGCCATAGGATGGAAGTTTGCTTAAGAGGGCAGCGTGCCACAGCTGATCGAACGCTTTCGTGATGTCAAGAGCAACGACATGAGCCTCACCATGAGACTGGATGAGTTTACTCCACAGTTGCGTGACGTAAGCTAGGAGGTCCCCTGTGGATCGTTGGTGCCGGAAACCGTACTGCCTGTCGCTAATCAAGCTGTGACGTTCGAGGTAGTCCAGAAGCTCGCGATTTATGCACCTCTCCATCACTTTACTTATGACAGAAAGCAGAGCTATAGGCCTGTAGTTGTAAGGGTCGGTTTTAGATCCTTTTTTTGGGATGGGCTGTACATGAGCAAATTTCCAGTTTTCTGGGAAGGTGCCGGATTCATAAGATATCTGGAAGAGACGCGAAAGAACTGGAGCAAGCTCCGCTGCACATCTCTTCAGTACGATGGCAGGAATCAAGTCCGGACCAGAAGCTTTGTTGATGTCGAGCGACAAGAGCACTCGTCTTACGGTCTTATGCCTGAATGTTACCTCCCGCATAGTGTGGGGAACCCTTTGAATTGACGGCACTTGGGCGTTGGTGGGGACGTCCATGGTGGAGTTGGCAGCAAAGATCTTGGCTAGCACTTCCGCCTTGGCCTTTGAGTCGAATACAATAGTTCCATCCTGACACGTAAGTGGTGGAAGGCTACTGTGTGAGAAGTTCTTTTCAATCTGCTTGGCCAGCGTCCAGAAAGACTGCCATTGCGCTGCGACATTACCCTGTGCCTAACTTTTATATCATGCTGGTTTTTGGCATTGCGAACAGCTTCGTTATATTTGTTTCTGGACGCGACGTCGGCTTGTCTGTTCTCTACAGTGGGGTTTTGTAAGTAGGTTCTGTGGGCCTTGATCTTCTGCTGGCGAGCAGTGTCACACGATTTGTTGAACCAGCCGTTGGACCCTGGTTTAGGAACTTTCACTGTGTGAGGGATGTATTCCTCCATTCCGACGTGGATAATTTCGGTTATTGAAGAACAGACAGTCGACGCATCCGAGTCAGTGAAACAGACATCTCTCCAAGGAAAGCTAGAGAAGAAGTCTCTGAGCCCCTCCCAGTCGGCATGTCCGTAATGCCAAGTTTTGCGGCCTGTGCGAGTTTCTGCTGCCACAGCGGCTTCTGACCGAGACCTAACCTCCACAACACCGTGATCTGAGTTACCCAGGGGGAACAGGACAGCAGTGCTGTAAGGGGCAGGATGCGTGGTCAGAAAGAGATCCAGCAGGCTACTGGCGTGTGACGAGACGCGGGGGAAAAAAGTAGGGCTCGTGACCAGCTGGGTCAGCCCTTGAGCAAGAGCGAACGCTTCGACTGCACGACCTGCTGCATCTGTCTTATTTGAGCCCAACCAAAGCTCATTATGGGCATTGAAATCACCGAGAAGAGCTACCTCTGAAGCGGGGTGATTGACGTTCAGGAAGTCGATCTGGACGGCGAGGTATTCGAGTAGGTCATCCCAGTTATGGTTCGAGGGAGAGCGATAAAGGCAGCAAATAAATTTGGGTGATGTTTTGGAGCTGAGGCGAAGCCACAGAATGTCCTTCCGGTCTGATTCCAAAGAAAGATCCCTGGAGCAGGAAAGACTGCTGCGGACAAAAGCCACAACTCCCCCGTTCTTTCTCAGATTGGAGTGCACCTCGTAGTTTGGGAAGTTGAGATGGTTAATCGGTGCAGTCTCTGAGATTTTTGTCTCCGCCAAGAAAAGCACGGCGGGACGATTGGATTGCAGGTAGTGATGAACAGCATTAATGTTGCTGTTGATCCCGAAGATGTTCGAAAAACAAATTTTATCTTCGATGTTTTTCCCTCGAGCCCACCCTCCACCCGGACATTCCGAGAGTGGAGTGAGTTTACGTCCGGAGATTTTAGTGCTCGAGGGATCCATCATCATTAATTTCTTTGTTTTGGTAGATAACCGACTGCATAGCTTAGGTGTGGAAACATGCGGACATTTATAAGACACCCTGGGAAAAGCTAGCGGGTGGTACTGCCTCGGTTGACTGGTCCTTGTCTACCACCTTCTTTTTACGTGTTAGTGATGTTAAATAGACCTAAAGTGGCCCGTTGGCGGACTTGTACCGCCACCCGGCAATCGGTACTGAGGTATTCCTTAACGCGTGCACAATCACTTGGACGGGAAGAAGTTGTAGACTGGATACAACAACTTCCGGAACAAGCATTTGCCACGGCCCTCGCTCAGTAGGGTATAACGCACGTCTTCAAAAAATTCAAAATTCTTGCTGCAGTTTGATCAATTGCTTAAGGAGGTATGATCACATCAGCCCTTACTATTACAGACTATTACAATCACTCTTCACAAGACATCATTCATTATCCCGAAATTACACAAACCTTAAAATTGTTAACATATGATGAATTTAACAGAGGTCAAAAAACGTATTTTGGATAAATATTCTTCATGATTTAATTTACCTCTCGCTTCACAAAACTGTTTCAATGCTAATTATCATTCATATCTTTGTATACATACCTGTTACATTTTATATTTTTATTCAAGATGTACAACATATTTTTATACCTATTCTTTTCATCCACTATTGTTACATGGCAATCTTGTATTTCATACATTTGTTTTGGGGTTAACTAGCACTATACTAATCTTCGCCCTTAATCAAGACGAGTATTTTATGATTATTATATTATGGATAAAATAGTTTCAAACTGCTGTAAGTGTAGGTGGTTTTCCAAAGTTGTTATGCACAATTTACAACGTTGTTGTTTCGTTTAAAAACTACTGGCAAACAAACGTAAACAGCATTCCCAGGTAAAAATATAAACGGCACTTCTCGTCCGGGCAACTGTCCATTTCAAAGGTGCAATTACACGGATGATTTCATTCAAAATGAAATTGATTCGTTTGACAAATGAATCGAAAAATGCACTCAAGTTTTGCTTTCCACTCACGCGTAAGGGAAATACCGTGTTGACAGTTTTTGATGCTTCATTTCTACATTAAAATACATCATGTGACATTTGCGTCCTGGTCTTAATATTCGACGTACCATTTTAGTCTAAAAGTTGGAAATAGTGGGCTATTTTTGCAAATTATTGATTACAGAATATGCAAAAATGGATTAAGCTCAGCGAAATTTAAATTTTCTTTCTTTCCCTGCTCTACCGATAGTTACCGTCCATTTGGCAACGTTGTCCCTTTCCACATCTGCACGGCAGCGCGCACCGTCGCAACGAGTTATGTTCTGCGTGCTGCAGTATGGACAAATTAGTCAGCCGGACCGGTACGCCGGACGGTGAGCTTAAATAGCAGGAGTACGTGGATCGAGAATATTTTTCTGTCATTCTAAGTTTTAAAGGCACATGTACTAGGTATGTGAAATATGGCTAATAGGTGCATAAATTCCCGTGTTTGGGAGCATGTATATATGTTTTTGGAAACAAATCTGTCTGTCAGTTTTTACAAATTTCATAGAAAACAAATTTCTCTAATCTGTGTTTAGAACGATGGTCCCGAGAACTAAAATATTTAAAGTGCGAACTTTAACTACAATAAATCATGTGACTTTTGAGTGTTTTTACATAATTTCTGAATACAACTACATTTTTTACACTAATTGGTTGATCATTATATGTTTTTACTGCATCAGTGACAGGGCTCTCTAATCCTATATTCAGGGTGGCGCATCGAAAACGAAACAGACGCATTTACTGGCAGCTCAGTTTTTTTTTTGAAACACGCTCAGACCCGTCATTTTGTTTTCGAGGGGGACACAAGTTTGGCAAAAAACCACGTTAGGACGTGCAGCCCCCTAAGCGGGGGTGACACCACCCCCAAAATCTTAAATGGAAAGGGGGTCGAGTGATACCTTATTTTGAAGGTCTTTCAATTCCCTTTATAATGATGTAAAATACAAGAGCTTCAGTTCAGTAGTTTTGAAGATTTATTGATTTGAAGCTTAAAGTAGACTTTAATAGGTACATCAGATTAGTTTGTACTATTTTCAGAAGACATTTGACTAAAAGATTTTACTTAATAAGTAAATGTTTTTCTTCACTACGCCCATGGTTTGTTTATCATTTTGTTGTTGAAAACAGCTATTGGAGCATTTTTTTGTGACAAAGAAGTTATTTCTTGAAGCAAGATAAGGAAATATCTCGTACTTATTTGTATGTAGTAGGAATCTGGTACAAATTATTATGTGACCTTGTTTCATGATTATGCACATCATGTGTGATCATAATGTTTGTATTACATTTTTGTTGGATATTTAAAATTTTGAAAATCATTTTACATTGTTCTAATTCCAACAGCCTATCTAGTTCACAAACATTCAATTCGGTGTACATTTATCCGTGCTGAACAAAATTCTTAATATTCTATTTTTCAGAACTTGTGCTTTGTGAGATTCAGTTTAACCACACATTCCCCATATATCTAATCTAAAGTGTACCAAGAAAAATGTATTATAAATGTTTATTTTAGTTAAGTAGTATCTGCTTCTGTACAAAACAGTTATCATCGACGTTGTTTTATAAAAGAAAAATAATAACGTGACTAGACCAATTCAAATTCTCATCGATAATTGAACCCAGGTATTTGATGCTTGATACTATTTCTACTCCAACATTATTTATTTTTGTAAAAAGTTTTCAATTATTTTATTCTTCGGTTTGAAAATCATATATTTCGTTTTATCGATGTTTATTCGAACACAGCCATTTATAGTAAAAAGCAAGATCTGAATTAACTTCGTCACACAGAGCCTGCTCATGATTTCCTTTATAGAGAACTGTGTCGTCAGCAAAAGTGAAACAAGTTGCTTTAAGATTACGTTAGACATTAGATTAGACTTAGAATATATAGAGAATATAGTAGTGGCCTCAGGACCGACCCCTGGGAGACACCATAGCCACTAGATAACCACTCACTATTTGTTTCACCAATTTTCACATATTGTTTCCTGTTAAGTAACTTTTGATCAAATTATACATCAAACATAAAAAAAAATCATATACCCTCGCTACAATCACCAACCCCGGAATTTCAATCCCCACAAAGGTTTTTTGAAAATGTCGAAAAACGAAATTTGAGCGGTTTTTGTTTTCTTCATGGTTTTGTTGCCATCTCCGACGACACTGGACTGATATTCAAAAACTAATCTTTTCGTGACGTACATATTATATACAGGGTGTTTCAGTTTATTGTTGCATAACTTTAAGATTCGATAGAACCTTTAAAATTAATGCATAAAGTCTATATAAACATAGGTCGAAAAATGCGTGGCTTCCGAAATACTAAATAAATTTACTTTTTAAAATAGTTTTCTTAAAATATTTCGAACAATATTTGCCGTATAACAGTGAAAATTGGTATACAAGGGTTTTTTGTACGACAAAACGAACCATGGGCATAGTTTTACTGTAGCCGCTAGAGGGCGCTCTCTACTGTACCTGTAGTGTATTAAAATGACCGAAAATTTTTTCTTAGTGCAATTTTTTGCTTTTTGAATAAAAAACTGATTCTTCGCACTTTTCTGCATACAAAAGCTCTCTTGTGAGTTTTCGTTATAGTTCTTCAAATAAACACAAAAAACAGAATATTAATTTGTTTAATTTTCCAATATTTTTTTTAACAAATTAAATTAATTATTTACAACTAAAATGCTATTGGATAGTTAGGACAAACATACAAAATCTAAAGTAGTTGCTCGAAATGTAAACCCAATTGTTCAATACACAATTCACATCTACGAATGATCGAACGTGGTATAGCATTATTCAAATAAGGGCTTATTTCATCACATGCATTCCTGATTCTGTCTATTAGCATATCTCTTGTGGTTACGGGAGACTGGTACCTTTTTTTTTAGAAATCCCCACACAAAGAAATCTAATGGATTTAGGTCAGGGGATCGTGGAGGCAGGCGACTGGTCCTCCACGGCCGATCCATCTTCCTGGATAATTTTCATCCAGCCAGTTTCTAACTATTCTCGAATAATGAGCTGGACAACCATCAAGCTGGAACCAGGCCAATCTTCTTAAATCTAACATAACATCATCCCACATATTTGCATGTTCAGCCTTTAAAAATTCCAAGAAGGTCGCAGCATTTAACCTTGCAGGCAAAAGGTAGGGTCCAAATAGTCGATTAGGGTAGATACCAATCCACACGTTCACACTAAATTCATACTGAAAATTTTGTTTACCGAACTGCACGCGGATTTTCATGCGACCAAATATGTTGATTATGAAAATTCACTACTCCATGTCTAGTGAAGCATGACTCATCGGTCCATAAAACGTTACTTAAAAACTCCCTATTATTATCAGTTCTATCAAGAATCCACTGACAAAATGTGATTCTTCGTTCTCCGTCCCCTGACTGTAGTCCTTGCACAGGTTGCAAATGTTAAGGACGTCTATGGTCATTTCTAAGAACACGGTGAACATGGCTTGCTGAAATTCCCAAGGCACCAGAAACTCTCCTAACACTTGTGGTCGGATCTCTATCAACCTCACCCAGAATCATGTTTTGATCCCTTTGGAGATTTCCAAAACCATTTTCAATTATTTGGCGATGCACTCTTACAAATACTGAGCGAGTTGGATGTCGTCTGTTTGGAAGTCTTCGTGCGCATTCTCTGGCTGCTTCTGCTGCGTTTCCATTTACAAAGCCATACACAAAATGAATATCCGCTAACTCTTGATTGGGGAATAAAAATGGCATTTTTATAAAACTTACCAAAAAAAAACAGGTAAAAGAAACTAAATTTCGTGCATTCACAATTGCAAAAAAACGTTTCAGGTATTCAACAAACAACAAAACTAACTGTCAACTAATTGACGTTTAACCTTATTCTGCTTTTTAACGTTATTTTATCATGAATAATTAAAAATGCATCGAACCTTTAAAATCGAAATATCTCAAAAAGGGCTAACTATAACGAAAATTCACAAGAGAGCTTTTTTATGTTGAAAAGTGCGAAGAATCATTTTTTTTATTCAAGAAGCACAAAAATTGCACTAAGAAAAAATGTTCGGTCATTTTAATACACTACAGGTACAGTAGAGAACGCCCTCTAGCGGCTACAGTAAAACTATGCCCATGGTTCGTTTTGTCGTACCAAAAACCCTTGTATACCAATTTTTACTGTTATACATCAAATATTGTTCGAAATATTCAAAAAAAACTATTTTAGAAAGTAAATTTAAACACCCTGTATTTCGGAAGCCACGCTTTTTCGACCCATGTTTATATAGACTTTATGCATTAATTTTAAAAGTTCTATCGAATCTTAAAGTTATGCAACAATAAACTGAAACACCCTGTATAACATCCAAAATTTAATTTTCGATTTTTTTTGGCGATTATACTTCCTCGCCCAGTAGCGTAGGACGTAAAAAGTGTGGTACTATCTCCAGACTTAAGTTGCCGATCAGTGAAATATTCGATTTTCGTCTCATTTCGTCAGAAAGTATGATTATTTTAACAAACAATTGTGACAGTTGTTAAACGTTGAACCAAATTGAGTTATACTGACATGTTTCCGCGCCGCTCGTGCGAGTCTTAATATTTTTCCAGATTACCTTAATTTTCCAGAAACAAAATTAGGGAGGAATTGAAGAAACTGAGAAATCGTCGTACTGTTTGCAGAAAATCCGCCTTTCTCTTTTGAAATGCCTATTACGTTATTGCAAACCTTTTCAAATATCTGAAAGTCTAACCAATCCCTGGACTGCCTTACCTGACTGCTAAGCGTATTCTGTACGACTGCGTGCCCAACGATTCGGGATAAATTTAATCTCGATATATGCGTATGTTCATGTTCTTTTAGGATATTTACTGTTCAGATTAATTATGCTGTCCATCCGTCCGTATGCGTAAATTATTGTATATTTTCTCAATTCTTATAGCTACACGACTGCTAGTTTGTTTCAATTAGAATGAAAACATCCAAGGTAACCACTATTTTAGCCGACACGTGTTTCTCTAGCGAATGGTGGCTGAAAATGAATTCAACCAAGGCCGTTCACGATCTTGACTTTAATGTTATGTCAACTATTTAATGCTGTTTGATCACCGCTTCGCCCATGAACATCAAATCTAACTCATATATTTTTATTTTCAGGTACAGTATTTTACATCTTCCGGGCGTTGTTAAGAGAACCCCAAAATAAGTAGTAAGTTATTTATGTGATATCATAATTATCATTATAATATTTTTTTAATTGGCGAAACATCTTCGTCAGCCTCATTGAAAATATAAAATATGACATGTTCGTAGCAGAAATAATGATAGGCAAATATTTTGTTAGTATTTTGAGTGGTACAATCGTTTCAAATAAGAAAATACTAAGGTCCGTATCGTCAGTCGTCCCTACAAATGTAGGGCGCGTGTATGGCCTCCTTGATTGTCATACTCCTTTCTCTCCTTCAAAAATTTCTAGATTTCTGTCCCGTGTCAGCGTCAGCGCTCTCCTATTGTGAAGATATGTTTTCTTTTTAAATTGTAGGAAATTTCAGGCAGATAAAACATGATATAACTCAAAAGCAAGCACAATTTGATGCATATAGATATTTGTGACATAACCTCAAAATAGAGCGCTGACACGGAAAAGTAGAAATCTGTGACAATCAAGGAGGCCATAAACGCGCCCTACAATTGTAGTAACGACTGACGATACGGGTCTAAAGGACTACAATATAGACAGCTCTACTGAAGTTTGGTACATTGTTAAATCGGTAGTGATACCTCTAATAATCTGAATGACTCGGAAATGTATCTAATGTGTAATGAGGTCATCAGTCGAAGGTTAGTAGCTTTGAGTCTCGAGATTTGAAGAAGTGAAAATTAAAACCATCATTATCCAAGAAAATAATTACAAAATCTCTGCAGCACCCTTCTCTATTTTGAAAAGAATCACGAGACATCGTGCTCCCAACTACTCGTATATCATTCTTGTTGACACTGAAATTGTACTTTTCTTTGCACACATCAAAACCAATGTATCTAGAGGGTTGCCATTTGCTTAAATACAAAAGCCGGACTCGGCGCTGCAGTTGGCCGGACAGTTTACCCTCAAGGCCGGATATTATCTCTTCAATATTGTTGGAAAGGTGATTGGGCAAGCCATGTATGTATAATAATAATAACAGAGGGCCGAGGCGAGTACCTTGTGGAATACCATTGAGGCGCGTTTGGCTTTTTTGGTCGTGTGATTCACCATAGCACAAGCATCGTCAGACGTTAAAGTCTTCAAATATATCGCTAGATGGCAAAACTTGTCGACTAGTTTTTGCCATTTGTTTGATGATTTGTGTGTTTTCTCCGCCTATTCAATGGTTACCGTGGATTTGAAGGTCAGGTCGATTTTTTTATAGAACTCCACCATTTTTGACCACGTAAATGAAAAAAGCGGATATTTGACGTTGAAATATGGTCTTGACCATTTTTAAATTCTGACCTTAGGTGGTGATGGTCAAGGTCAAACCCAGGTACGGTGAAATAACTTGAAACACTAGTCGTATAGGAAAACTACAGAAACATTTTCATGATTTTTCCCGAATATCCACTGGTGACCTTGGATCTGACCTTAATCATAATCTCCTTGAAGGACATATGAAGGTCAAGTCGATTTTTGTAGCCA
Source organism: Acanthoscelides obtectus (assembly GCA_963669975.1). Lineage (NCBI taxonomy): Eukaryota > Metazoa > Arthropoda > Insecta > Coleoptera > Chrysomelidae > Acanthoscelides > Acanthoscelides obtectus. The sequence continues at coordinate 2,542,889 of CAVLJG010000001.1, read as the reverse complement.
GCGAACAATCCTGAAAGAACAGTACAGTTAGTTTATCTGAACATTAAACAGTTCTCTGAATCATCAAAAATTAATGTGATCTTGATGGTCAAGTCTAAGGTCAGGTTCCAAAAATGGTCAAAGACATATTCAAACATAAAATTTTTCCGTGTCTCCATTTCCGAGATCAAAAATATAGGGTCCCATTAAACACGAGTTGACCTTCAAATGATCTTGAAAGCAATGGCCAAGGTCAGATCCAAGGTCAACCTTGGATATCCGGGAAAAATCCTACAAGTAATGTCTCTGTAGTTCTCCCCATACATCCAGCTTTCAAGCTGTATCACTGTACCTGGGTTTGATCTTGACCATAACCTAAGGTCAAAATCTCAGAATGATCAAGACCATATTTGAACGTAAAATTTGAAGGTCATGATATATGTCAAATTCAAGGTCACCACTGGATAACCATCAATCACGGGGCTTCATTTTTTCCTAGTATTATCAGTTCACAAATCATCGTGGGGTTCCGGAACTTTTCAGCCACCCTATACGTATTAAGTACGAGTTACAGTCCATCAATCAATCACTAGTACGACTTGCGCGTCTGATCAGAGCCTTTCGTTGGCAAAATTTCAACGATCATCCGAACTAGATAACGGAAACGAATTCAAAAATTCGTTCCACGCCTTTTCAGAACAAGCTTAGAAGCAGGTGTAGCAATACTTGACACATAATTAATCAGTATTTCGTACGAGTATGATCTGCATCTCATTTGCACACCCAGCGTAGGTTGGAGACAAATTCTTTCGCGAACGTTGTTAGGCCGGTTTCAGCTTAACGCCAGTGCCGTAGTTTGGAGTTCAGTTTGTGGTGCTTGCCCACTATTCGTTTCGCCCCAAATGAGAAAAAGAAATCTCGAAGGATCTTGAAAAACGATCTGCATGCATTCGCGAAGCCCCGGTAGCGTTTCGAAGACACTCACTTTAAATTAATATAATATAGAGGACTTTTGTTTTGTTTTTTATAATCGATCTGCTGAATTGAGTACTGATGAGTATCGTACGTGTTCACGTCTGATTTAATCTAGGTACAGGACCGGATTAGGTTGTGTTTAGTTTTGATTTATTTTGCCCAGCCTGACATCTCTGTAATCTCAAGACTTTTGTGTTAATATTACTAGAAAAAACTGCTCATTTTTCCAAGATCTATACACCGTGTAAAGTCTCCTGTATATACCGTACGCGCTCGACCAAAACAAGCATGTAGTACAGATAATCCGGTAGTAGCGAACCAAGGCGGACGGACATCACATCACTTAGCGGGCTCTTGTCAATTATTTGAGTCGGTGCTTCAACTGTCTCTATTTAACTGCACGTTGTATAAATCACCGCATAATTTACGAGCTTGTAGCGAAGTATCAATTTGGGTTAACAAGTCACTTCAGTATCACACACCAATATACAAGACGGACGCTAACTTGGTATATTGCCTACACGCACTTGGAGGTTTGCGGTCAGGAAACGAAGAAAACTGTAATGCGGAACGTGATCGGTGTAGCGGAAAGGTTTTTAGTTATCTTTGATGAGCTTTGGTAAAGGTGGGACTACCACTCTTACGATGTTTTACGACTAGTTATGATTTATGATGGGAACAAAGATGTTCTACCAGACTCCGGTATTTTTGCACACAAAGCAATGGACGGAATTCGGACATGATTTTTTCTAAATTCAGATCACTTATGTAGATGATCGTTCGCCTACATCACTAAAATAAAAGTAATTTATTAGGAATCGTTTTTGTAACTACCCACAGGCCCGGTTTTTAGTGTTGGCTAGGTTTATAACTGAGGGAATTTTGCATGGTATCTAAACGGTAAATACGGAAATTGTGTCCAATAGTATGGTTCTGGCTTAGAAAATATTTTGTTTTCTGCGGGGTGATCGAAACATATATTTTTTAAACAAAAAGCACTAAATTTTATTGCAATTTGGATAGACCTTTTTAAACGAAGAAATATGATAACATTCGATAAGGTTTTACTCGTATATTGTTGAAATATTGGACAAACTATCGAAAAACACTCAACTTACCCCCGCAAACCTTATAGCTAGATTACTGAATTTTTCTTTAGAAAAAAATATCATTTTATATTCTATCCCTATCCACTTACTTTTTCAGTTTTCTTAGATTGTTCATACAGGGTGGTCAATAAGATAAAATAGCTTTTTCTCAAAATTTTCATGTAGCCCTGTATACTTTCACATTGTTTGAGTCACATTTTCAAAATCTTGTTTCTGATATAATGTTTATGGGGTGTTGTGCGACTGTTTTTTGAGTTGCAAAAAAACAGACGGACTCCATCATTTTTTCATCTTTATTGTATGAGGATTTAGTTTATAATAAAAATAAACCAATTCTGAAAATCTCTCGTTCGCTATTTCTTATTTTGACGGTGTAAAATTTTTTATGTACCTTGAAGTCTGATTTACATAAGGTTAGCTGTACCGTCAAAATCTTCATAAACCTGATATTATAAAAAAATCTAGAAAGGAAAACCAAGGAATGTGAAAAAATGCTGGGTGTTCCATGTAAAAACTTTTTGAAATGGTTCATTTCATGTTTTTGACCACCCTGTATAAACTGTTTACAAAACTGTAATAGTAAGTAGGAAAAAAAATACAGAATCTTAAATTAAAAAAAAATCAGTATTCTTTCTGTAACGCAGCTATGAATCACCCTGTAGAAATGAAAATATTTTCCATTTAAAGCTACAATTTTTGCAATTATCTTTTTTAGATAGAATGCGTAATAACGCAGCCCACAATAAAAACTCACCCTTTATATGTCGCCTTTGACTTAAACCTGTGGGGCGGTTATTTTATAAACCCGTGAAAAGTATCTCATATCATAATGACCCTAAGCCTTAAACTTTAAAATCCATTGTGGCCAAATGCAAATTGCATGAAGCATCACGCTACTTGGACAGTCCACCTGCCGCGAACGCCACCTATCGAGGAATGTCAAATTGGCAGTGTTGCGATTATATTGCCTAGACTGCTGCAACCCGCGTCACAACGTCAATGATTTGTGTGTTGCAAGCTGCTAGGAAGGCATTATACTAGTACATTAATATATTACTTTGGATGAAGGAAATATCTTAGTGTATCAAAATCATCGATTCTAATATGATTGGCAAAGAGGCCAAGCGTCGTAGTCTTTGTTGCTGCAGGCCAAACACCTCACTGGTATCGGAGACATTTGAGTAGGCAACACATGCAGCAAGTGCAAGATACATGCCATGTCCACACTGTACATATTTTGTAGTCTGTTTTATCATGAAAGCCAGATGAGGATTTCATTTAAGGCAGTTATTCCTAAACCCTGAGTTATACCTATACGAAGCTAGCCTTTACATCTAATTCAGAAAGAAGCAGACCAATCCTCTATGTAAAAATTGACATATTTAGATATTTATGAAAATATTGATACGTATGAATGTTCTTCATTAAAAAATACCTAGTCAAAAAGTCGTTAACTATTTTGTTAATTTATGATTACAAAACTTTACAATCGTCTTCTAACACTCTATTTGTAGCGAAATGCACATCAGAAGAAGTCTGACAATGCATTTTTTACGGTCCGCAACCCTTGGATAATCCGTCTCATTGCAGACCTCGCACAAACATTTTGATATTGTCACGCTTATCAAAGCAGAATGATGATTCTCGAGAAAAGGAAATTAAATTCACTTCGCATTAGTAACAGTAAGACTATGCCGTAAACGCGAAGAAAACGTCGAGAGTTTGTGATTTTTATGTAATTTTCTGCATTTTTGTTTGTTGCATTTGGCATTACGAATAACGAGTAATGACAACAGACAAGACTCTTACTTCTCGTAGGGGAATTCACAATCCAGGATAAAACATGGCATATGAAAGTATTTCCTTCAGTCTAATCAACGAACTATTCAAACTAACAGTTCTTATGACGACTAAGTGAAATATACTTAGTGACATATAAATCCGACCACCCAGTTTAAATGGTTTTATTTTAATAAAAGTTGGTGAATGTATTTATCTTACTGTAAATAACAAGTGAAAAAATTTTCAGCCTTATCAGTTGGACATTCCGGTTTTTATACTGCTTTTTTTTTAATTCACTAACGCTCTAAAAATGAATATTTCAGCCGCAGTAAAGAATCAACGTTGGCGGATTTTGGTTCTTGACTCCTTTACGATCGGTTACGATGCCTAGAGTACGGAGACCTGTACGATTTCGTCAACTTAGTGAGTTTGATAGGGGCCGTATAGTGGGACTTCGGGAAGCTGGACTTTCTTTTCGGGCAATTGCAGTTAGAGTGCAAAGAAGTGTAGACACTGTGGTTAGGTGTTGTCAGGCATGGCTTCGAGAAGGCCGTACGCAAAGAGCAAGGGGCACTGGACGCCGCCGTAGAACAACAGACCGTGAAGATCGCCGCCTAAGATTATTGGCCTTAAGGGACCGTTTCTCCACTACCAGGTCCATTGCAAATGAATGGTTTGCAGAACACGGAAGACTTATTGGTATGCGATGTTTACCGACGAATGAGAAGTTTGGGCTTGTTTTCATACCGGCCACACTGGGTCCTCCCTTTAACTCGAGAACACCGACGTAATCGCCTTGAGTGGTGCAGTCAACGGTCACTCTGGGATCAGGAATGGAACAGTATTGTCTTTAGTGACGAGTCTCGATTTTGTTTAGGCATGCACGATGGTCGTGCCAGGGTTAGAAGGCGACGTGGTGAAAGGAGGAATCCACAGTTTTTTGTTGAAAGACGTTCATCACACTGTTGGAGTTATGGTTTGGGGTGCCATAGCTTATGGTTCCACGTCACCTTTAATCTTCATCAGAGGTACCATGAACGCGCAGCGTTATATCCACGAAGTTCTAGAACCCCATCTTTTACCCTATCTTGACACCCTGGCAGATCCAACTTTCCAACAAGATAATGCCCGACCACATGTTGCAAGAGTCACAATAGACTTCTTTCAACATAATGATGTCAAATTGTTACCATGGCCACCAAGATCTCCCGACTTATCCCCAATTGAGCACGTGTGGCATATGATGGGTAGGAGATTGCTCAATTTACAACGTCCTCCTCAGACTCTAGAAGCACTTCGAGAGGAGTTGGTGGTTGCCTGGAATGAGATACCACAGGAGGACATTGACCACCTGATCAGAAGCATGCCTAGGCGCGTTGGAGAATGCGTAGCACATCAGGGTGCATCCACACATTATTAAAGGTCAAAGGGCTTTAAAGCAGTGCAATCATTTTGAAATTTTTATCATTTACTTATTATGCTTTATGAAGTACTTATACAAAATTTTGTTAAAATAAAACCATTTAAACTGGGTATTTGGATTTATATGTCACTTAGTATAGTTCATAATTCTTTGAAAAACTCGTTCAGCGACGACTGATATAACAGGATCCCGATGATCCGAGTGAACTAGTTGTGAGTGAAGGAACAAGTACGCGATAGGAGTCACAATTATAGGCAACCAAGTAAGCAGAAGGTTGTATAACTGGTTGCCTGGATACGATAGTGGTTTTAGTCCTAGGATGTCGAACAGGATTATTGAAAAATATAATAACAAATGCTGTTAGAAAGGCTAGAAAAAATAAAATTCAACTAATCACTAATTGAGGCTTACGAAGAAATTAAAATGATACTAAAGTGAAAATGAAGATATTTCCGTTTAAAAACATTATTTTTATTTCATATGCCACTGGCAATGAAGTATTGTAAAGGCGAAGGATTTCTCAGATGATGTATTATGTTTTTTTGGATGTTATATGACATCTCGAAAAACCATGTCACTCATTTCCGTCGGTCTGTTTGTATGTCTGTCCCCTAATCATTGACCCCTCTATAACTTGGGATGGACCAGTCGGAAGTTGATGAAATTTTCACACAGGGTTACTACTATGCCAAGGACGAAAAAGCCTTGAAGTTTTTGGAAATTGGTCCAGTGGCGGGGGAAAAATAGGCCAAAAACGGACATGACAAAACTCGCTGAGGATAATCATCATTTTTGAACAAGATTTAAGGGTTAAAAATTAGGGGGCGCGGGTTTTAGTTTTTTAAAATCGGTCCAGTGGCGGCGGAGGGGGAGCGAAATAAGAACCTGAAATTGGGGTTTGTATGTGGCTTTAAATGTTACGTCGTTTGTATCAGTCAAAGATGTTCTATCATTGAGCAGCTCATTTTTCAAAATAACTCGTTGGCGTTGCGTTCTAGGCGCTGCATCGTCGTGGAGGCCACCGCCGACTGTGACGAAGGCGTAGGAAGTATAGAGCCAATCTAGTTTTTTTGTAGAAGCACTCGGAAATGCCAAATTCATGTAGCAACGCTCTGAAATTCTATATCACAGCCTAACGAGCCCCGTATGTAATTTATACCGATATTATAAACTCAATTGCATCCACTGTCGTATAAGCGCGGTTGCAATTGGCAATAAACTATTAATGATTGCACTAAATTACTAACCAGTTTCAAAAGTTACCACATAGATTGGCAGGTTCGAGTGATGAAGACGATCAACCTGTTACCGGGCTTGGTTTATTTATATACATCGCAATTATGGGAAAGAGGTTATAATTTTGCACGAAAAAAGGCATTCTGATTTACTGTAATGATGTCGTAGTGCGTATGATCGAGGAATCCCGTATAAAACCAGTAGTTATGGAAAACGTGCATGTAAAGTAGGGTAAATCCATATATGGGAATGATTGGTCATAATTGCCACATTCATTAGTGCTTCTTGTCAAATCCACAAAACAGGTATTTGTTTGCTAACCTGGTGCTTTATTTTGTATAAATTTGTATAATACGTAAATAAATAAACATTATAGAATTAAATACCATAAAACCTTATCTACTACAGACCATGGCTAAATGTAATATACAGGGTGCGGCAGAGAGGTTGGACGGTTTTAAAAAAATCGTAAAATAGTTAATTTTTACTCGAAAACAAATTTATTGATGGAATCAGGTTCACAAGGAAATAGCATTTAAGATAGTCAAGTAGACTCTCTCCAACGTCGCTTTCTCACCTTGGGCGACTTCCCGCCGAATTTCGCCCTTCAATTCGTCCAGAGTTCGGGGCTTGTTCGCGTATACAGCATCCCACAAACCGGCGCGAAATATTCGCTTTGGCTGCGAAAATTTCGCGGCGATGAATTCGCGATCAGATTAAAACGCGGCGGTTTACGGACAGGCTCAGACTTGTGCGAAGCGAATGCGATTATTCCGTTCTTCAAAAATTCGCAATGGCAAAAACGGAATTATTGATAGAAATAGTGAAAAAGTATCCTTGTTTGTATGATTTGTCGAACGATGAATACAGGAATGTGAGAAAGAAAGACAAGATTTGGATGGAAATAGGAAAAGAATTAAATACAAATGGTATGTACCTAATATTTTTTATTAACTTGTTAAATAATTTACAGTCTACACAAATGTGAAAACGAACATTCTATATATTGGGCATAGGCATATCAGAATTAAAATAATTTACGAATTTGTCACGAGTAGAAAATGCTAGCCTTGCTGCCCGCCGAGGATCATTTGCTATATCAGTAAAAGCTCCAAGCACGGGTTCTGGGGGATCTAAGAATTGAAAATATTTGTCATCGCCACTTTTACTTCGTAAAAAATTGTGTAAAACACATGCCGTACGTACAATTAGAGTAGTAGTATCTACTTTAGTTTCTAATGGCCTGTAAAATATTCGCCATTTTGAGACAAAATACCAAACGCATTTTCCACTACCCTTCTAGCTCGACAAAGTCTTACATTGTATTTCTCTTTTCTGACGTCTGTTAAAGTCTGCTTATAAGGAAATGGTCTCATAAGGTGTGGTTTTAAAACAAATGCTTCATCACCAATTAAGACGTACGAGCAGATTTCATTTTGCCCAGGGAGAAATCTAGGTGCAGAGACACTCATTAAATTTTGTTCAAATCGTTTTCCCATGTTTGAGGTTTCGAAAATACCCTCATCACTATTTTTTCCGAAACCACCAATATCAACACATATAAATTTATAATCTGGGCCAACAATGGCCATAAGTACTATTGAATATTTATGTAAATAGCACCAGTAATTGGAGCCACTGTTGTTAGGTCTCTTGATAGTTACATGTTTACCGTCCACGCTGCCAATGCAATTGGGATATCCCCAATCTATTTTCAAATTCTTCAGCACATTTTTTCCATATATTCTCTGTTGGTTCTGGTAAATATATATGCTCCATATGTCTGCATATCGCTTCACAGACTTCGGTTACGATTGCACTCACTGTTGTAAAGCCAACTCGAAAGCTATGCCCAATGGTAAAGAAGGTGTCACCAGTGGCAAGGAATCTATAAAAAAAATCATTTTTAGGTGATGAAGTAAAAAACAGGTGGAAGAATATCAGAGACACATTTGCAAAATATATAAAATCTACCAAACCAAAGACCGGCCAAGCCGTGGGCAACATAAAAAAATGGCAGTGGGCTGACTACATGGAATTTTCCCGTCCTTTTTTGGAATTTGCCAAAACGTCGTCTAATGTGAAAGATATTGACGTCATACATTATGAGACTGCCGAATTTAACTCAAATATATATCAGGAAAGGGCTGGAAATGTAGAAACCGAAAATTTGGAAGACCGCGGCCATGGAAAAGATAAAAATGCTGATGTAGATGCAGAAGATACACAGAACGCCTCGGCAACACAGACAGCACCACCTTCTTCATTGAACACTACAGCAGTGACTACTCCAGGGCACACCTTTCCGCAGACTGCAACTACACCAAAATATAAAACGAGCAGAAAACGCTATGAACCACCATCTTCGTCTGTACAACAGCTCATTAATTATTTTGAAGGTAAAAAACCTAAAAAAGAGAACGAGGCCATTGATTCACTTTTCTTGGCACATGCACAGACTGTGAAAACACTTCCCTTAAAGCGTCAAGCCCGAATAAAACTAAAAATAGCCGAATTAATAGCGCACGAAGAATTTGAACATATTGAAGAAATGTCTTTAGCGTCTACCCAGAATTCTGCAAGTATGTATGATAGTAGTATGTCGTCCTTTCCAAGCGGCACTGGGTTTACTCCAATAATATACCCAACAGAGGAGGCAAATTCTGCCTCGAATTATTTAGCAACATTTAGTCCTAGTGGCAACATGTAGTCCAATTATTACAATAAAATATTTATTTCACGATCCCTGAAGTTTTCGTATTCGATAAGCCTACTAATTTTAATACATATAATTTTTTTACCCGAGTGTAATAGCAAGTCGTTCTTCTGGCGAAATAACTTCACGATAATTTGTGTCAGATTTTCGTATTTCATCTTTCACCAAGTTCAATATTTCATCGAAACACTCTGGAGTCATTGTAAAATATACGTAAAAGCGCTGTTCATCCAGCCGAAGTTGTGGCATCAAGGTATGGTATTCCCCAAATTTATTTCGTTCCAAGTTAATATCATGTACCCACTTCCTTCGTTTCCTAAACAAAATTGAAAATATTTGTTTTATGTACTTCGTTAAACTTAAGACATACCCAACTATCAAATGGCGTTAAATAAACATAACTTACCGTGCATTTTGTTCCTCTTCTAAAGCAAGAAATAGAAGTGCCTCCTCTTCTTCTGAAGACGAGCTCATTGCAAAAGGCAAAAATAAAATGTACGCAACCTGTCGAAACCTTCACGTTCGCGGAGCGAATAAGACGCTTTGGTATGAATAAACAGGCGAAACAGATTGCGAATTTCGCTCTGAATTTCGTTGCGAATACTTCGCCGCGATTATTTCGCGCCGGTTTGTGGGATGCTATTCCGATGAATGTTGAAGTGGCGACGAAACTCACGCTGTACGACGATGACTGACTCATTATTTCGGACGAAACAATCATAGGCGAAAACGCGGTGCGTCCAAGGCTCCATAACGACAACTGGTAAAATAATGCTAGGATCTCACGAGTCAAACGGCACCCTCCCCACCTCTCTCGTAGACGGAAGCGGAGAGTACTACCCATCCCAAAAACGTCCGTCCTCTCTGCCGCACCCCGTATAAAAGGTCGCTTAAGGAAAGACAGTTAGTTGCATATTTTACTGTAATTCGGAAATATTTTGTACAATTGTAGCTGACATCAAAACAAACCTGTTGATAATGATAAACTTGTTGCTAACAATAATATGTAACCACGTTACCATGGAAACGTCTTCGCTGGTCGCCATGTTGTGTCGAAAGACAATTTGACTCAAGTGAATCAGTATCATCACTGGGCTACAAGCTAATTTGTACATACGATGTAAATAACCAGTCTTTGTTTATGATCGAAAAATACCATAGTCATAGGTAATTATAATTTGCTGTCAAGGTTGGGTCAAACTGATCTATCGTTTTATGTTGAATTAATTTTTAGTTGACACTGTCAACGTTTGCATTGAAAATTTAATCATTAGTATGTACTGCTATCAAACAAATGCTCGAAATACCTTAACTGGAATCGGTTGCTCAACTCCGTGCACTCCAAGTCACTTGTCGTGTTAGCCTAAATGTAATGAATCTAATTGAAAAAGAAAGCTTTTATTGTTAAATAACAAAATTATTTTTTTGCTTTTTCCAAGTCGATTCATGGCTTCCTCCGAATCAACATGTAGGTACATCTGTATAGACATATACTAAGTGACATATAAATCCGAACAGCCAGTTTAAATGGTTTTATTTTAATAAAATTTTGTATTTTGTATAAGTACTTAATGAAGCATAATAAGTAAATGATAAAAATTTCAAAATGGTTGCACTGCTTTAAAGCCCTTTGACCTTTAATAATGTGTGGATGCACCCTGATGTGCTACGCATTCTCCAACGCGCCTAGGCATGCTTCTGATCAGGTAGTCAATGTCCTCCTGTGGTATCGCATTCCAGGCAACCACCAACTCCTCTCGAAGTGCTTCTAGAGTCTGAGGAGGACGTTGCAAATTGAGCAATCTCCTACCCATCGTATCCCACACGTGCTCAATTGGGGATAAGTCGGGAGATCTTGGTGGCCATGGTAACAATGTGACATCATTATGTTGAAAGAAGTCTATTGTGACTCTTGCAACATGTGGTCGGGCATTATCTTGTTGGAAAGTTGGATCTGCCAGGGTGTCAAGATAGGGTAAAAGATGGGGTTCTAGATCTTCGTGGATATAACGCTGCGCGTTCATGTTACCTCTGATGAAGATTAAAGGTGACCTGGAACCATAAGCTATAGCACCCCAAACCATAACTCCAACAGTGTGATGAACGTCTTTCAACTAAAAACTGTGGATTCCTCCTTTCACCACGTCGCCTTCTAACCCTGGCACGACCATCGTGCATGCCTAAACAAAATCGAGACTCGTCACTAAAGACAATACTGTTCCATTCCTGATCCCAGAGTGACCGTTGTCTGCACCACTCAAGGCGATTACGTCGGTGTTCTCGAGTTAAAGGGAGGACCCAGTGTGGCCGGTATGAAAACAAGCCAAAACTTCTCATTCGTCGGTAAACACTTCGCATGCCAATAGGTCTTCCGTGTTCTGCAAACCATTCATTTGCAATGGACCTGGTAGCGGAGAAACGGTCCCTTAAGGCCAATAATCTTAGGCGGCGATCTTCACGGTCTGTTGTTCTACGGCGGCGTCCAGTGCCACTTGCTCTTTGCGTACGGCCTTCTCGAAGCCATGCCTGACAACACCTAACCACAGTGTCTACACTTCTTTGCACTCTAACTGCAATTGCCCGAAAAGAAAGTCCAGCTTCCCGAAGTCCCACTATACGGCCCCTATCAAACCCACTAAGTTGACGAAATCGTACAGGTCTCCCTACTCTAGGCATCGTAACCGATCGTAAAGGATGTCAAGAACCAAAATCCGCCAACGTTGATTCTTTACTGCGGCTGAAATATTCATTTTTAGAGCGTTAGTGAATTAAAAAAAAGCAGTATAAAAACCGGATTGTCCAACTGATAAGGCTGAAAATTTTTTCACTTGTTATTTACAGTAAGATAAATACATTCACCAACTTTTATTAAAATAAAACCATTTAAACTGGGTGTTCGGATTTATATGTCACTTAGTATATAAAAGCGCCTGGCAAGTTCTCTCATAGAAGCTCGCAACCATTTGATCTTATCGAAATCAGACATGAATAAATTTCTTAAAAACAACCGCTGGTAGCATTACATTGATTTAGATGGAACACTCAGCACTATCAAGGCAAGTTCCAATTTTTAAAAATATTATTTTAAAGTCATTATTGTTTAAAAGACTTGGCAATATATTGCGGTTATGGCTAGTCCGCCTCTGGCGAACTAAATGAGTCAATAGTTTTCGTTGGATTATATCGTCGCCTAACACAGCGTAACTCAAAACACGAGATCAGTAGTTCCAGAATAGTCCCAAGTGTCACCTATTGAATTATCGCCCCATGTTAAGGAAACACCGTGTACATCATATAAGACTCCCACTGTTTTGATTGGTGAACCCACGTGGGTTTCCAAACTATGACGAATGGAATGGACTCATAGTTCACAGACCGGTACCGTAAAAATATCCATTCAGCTTGTACTTATTCTGGAGCTGTCAGAAGTGAAATATTTCCAATTCTGACCATAACCATTAAATTCCAGAAGAACATGAAGCTGATGAATACCTTATAAGTCGTTTATATTACGAAACATGGTATCGATACAAGATCAAAATATTCATGATATTTCATAATTTATAGCCTCCGAGAATATCCAATTTGAAAGGTGCTAGTGTATTACATCCTACCTTCAAGCGAAATGGAATTATCACTCAGTTAACTTTGCAAGTCAATCCAGTAGTACCTAATAATATAAATTTACATACGAACAGAAGCCACAATCTACATGTTCGTCGAGGTACCTTAGGAATTTACTTTCTCGAAATGACTGTTAAAATCACTATAAAGCACTCTTAATTATATAATTTCAGTTAGATTTACTTTTATGTAGATGCACTTAGAGAACTAGCGTTTCAGTCAGAGATAAAACATTTCACAAATCGCAACAAAAAAAATCCGACTCTACGTGAACCGTACATACTTTCCAATTTTGCAGTAATATTTTAACGCTACTGCTGCTGTAATTGTTTTTCACAAAGTCAAATAATATTGGAAACAAGTAATGCAACAGGAACCACATATTCGTCAGCTTTCAAGTCATCTATTTAAACGCGAGACAGCTGATTTCCTGAAAATTTTAAGATTGTATGCCTTATAAACTTTTTGTGTCCGTTTTTTTATATTTTTATTAATATGTTTTTAATTGAAATCGAAATAATGGGGAAACATGTCAAATTTCTCATGAGAGCAATTGTAAATTATGTGGAGGTGTCTCAGTAACAAAATTTCAATTCCAGCTTTGTCAAAACACGCGCTAATGTGACAATTTAATCTATCTTAATGCTCGTGAATATAATTATGCTTTTTTTGTTTTGAAAGCAGACAGTCTTTTTGCAAAAAAAAACCTAGCCTGTTAATGCATTTTTTAACCTAAGAGATGTTTCTTGAACAGGGCATATTCATCAGACAAGTGTGGTATGTCTGGTCACATGTTAGCAGACCATGTGTTCGGAATCTGGTAATGAGGTGAGACGCTATTTGACGGTTACACACTTGGTATGACTCAAATACCATGCTGACAAGAGAGGAAACAGTATTTCCTTAGTACACATGACTAATGTCTTCCTGTCTATAAAAAAATCGTACCCACATGCGTTGTTCTAAGGACACATTCTACTGTTTGAAGGTCTTCCTCATATTTTCCAATAATTATTAAAGTAGACTAATTACTGAATAAAATTAAAGATGTACTTAAAAATTTAACAGTTTATAATCGGTTCAGGCAACAAATCTCTTTGAAGTCATAACCTTGAGTCGCATTCACGGGTCTTTGGAATGAAGTAATTTTACTGCTAAAAAAAAAACGGTTCTCTTAAATTAAAAAATAGATTTCTTTGTAATACATTTTGAACGCAAGGTTTTTTTACTCTTATTCCAAAGTAGTTACTTCATTTGGAGATTCTATACTGTCACTACCATATATTATACTTAATGGTATCACCACTCTCGACTCGTCGATAGAGGAATAAATACCCGACCAAACGGCAGAAGCAGCCAGTAAAGTAGTCACTTTATTCGGAGATTCTATACTGTCACACCCATATGTTATAATTAATGGTATTACCATTCTCGACTCGTCGATAGGTGAATAAATACCCGACCAGATGGCAGAAGCAGCCAGAAAAGTAGTTACTTTCTTTAGAGATTCTATACTGTCACTCCCATATAGTCTACTTAATGGTATCACCATTCTCGACTCGTCGATAGGGGAATAAATACCCGACCAGGTGGCAGAAGCAGCCAGCAAAGTAGTTACTTCATTTGAAGATTCTATACTGTCACTACCATATATTATACTTAATGGTATCACCAGTCTCGACTCGTCGATAGGGGAATAAATACCCGACCAGACGGCAGAAGCAGTCAGAAAAGTAGTTACATTATTTGGAGATTCTATACTGTCACTACCATATATTATACTTAATGGTACCACCATTCTCGACTCGTCGATAGGGGAATAAATACCCGACCAGACGGCAGAAACAACCAGCAAAGTAGTTACTTCGTTTGAAGATTCTATAATGTCACTACCATATATTATACTTAATGATATCATCTTAGAAATTTCTTGTGTCAAGTGTCCTACTTCTTAAAATGAAAATTATAGGAACATTGATCCTTGGAAATGAAAATCACAATTCTAAGAACTGAGTTTTACAAACATGTCAAAGTCGCGTTATTCTTAACTTAATATTGCAGTGTCGGGAGGACACGACGACCTCACAACATTGACGTTTAGACAACCAGAGTTGCTTGACTCGGTATGGAGCGCGTTCGCGTTCTAGACCGTTACCGATAGCATTGCGAATATTCGACACGTCTAAAGATAAATCTGCTGCCATCTCGATCAGTTCATTGGACGTTCGTAGCTCGGCCGGAAAACGCTGAAACCATTCTCGACCCGTCGATAAAAGAATAAATACCCGACCAGACGCCAGAAGCAGTGAGCCACAGAATTAATAGCGCGGAGTAATAGTCCGGTCAAAATGGTTATAATTTGCCATGCATTAGCTACAAGTTTTGTAATAACTTAGTGCAAGAGTAATAATAATAATAATAATATAATAATATTTATTCACTCAATGTACAAAGATAACAAACAATATGAGTAAATAAATATAAAATCAAAACAGGCCCAATAGAAGGCATCGCCTGTACATGGACCAATAAATTTAAGTTGAAACTGTAGAATGCAAATGACAAAAAAGGACAAAAAGTAGCTACAGTAGATTATGTATTTAGTTGATGTTCGTATTTATGAGTTTATGAATTTCAGTCCTAGATATAGAATGTAGCCACTTTTTTAAATTTCTTTTGAAACAATTTCCGAAACGTAAATCTTTTAAGTCTTTAGGTATAATTTCATAAAATTTAGGCGCTAAATAGAGATATGATCGCTGCATTATAGATTTATGCGGTTGAAGAACTACTGTGCCACAAATTTTGTACCTGGTATAATGATTATGTTTAATTTTTTGGTCGGTGTTTATAAATTTATGGTAGTGAGTGATACTGTGTAAGAAATAAAGCTGTCTTATATCATACATTCGAACATCTGCGTATAATTTTTCAGTGGGATAAAGTTTCGGTTTTTTAAATATCATTTTTAGAATACTTTTTTGAAAAACATCTAAATTATAGATATGTGAGGAACATGCAGCTCCCCATGCTAATATACCATATGTGAGATGAGGCTCAATCAGTGCATGGTATAATGTTCGAAGATATTTTTCTGTCAATATATTCCCAAGGTATTTAATTTTGTAGGATACAAATCTAACTTTCTTTAAAATATAATTGACATGGATGTCCCATCGTAAGTGAGGATCCAAGACCACTCCAAGGTATTTTATGTTGGGCACTCTATTAATTTGCATTTTTTGATCATTAATATTGAAGGAGAAATTTGTGTAATTTGGCAGATGTCTAGCATAAGATCCAAATGGTAAAAAATGTGTTTTAGAGTAGTTAATGCTTAATTTTCTACTGTTAAACCACCGAATAATTTTGATAAAATCATTTTCAATTACATTTTTCAGTTCAGACCAGTCAGTGCCTTCATATAATATTGCAGTATCATCTGCAAAACTAGTTATTTTGCCAACACAATTAATTTGGAAAATATCATTTAAATATATATTGAATAACAGCGGACCTAAGACAGTTCCTTGTGGGACACCACACTTTATATACATTTCTTTACTAGATGATCCTGATATCTGCACAGATTGTGGGCGATTTGACAAATAACTTTCGATCAGTGAGTACGCGTTTCCTCTGAAACCAATTCTCTCCAATGCTTCTAATAATAATTTGTGATTAACTGTGTCGAAAGCTTTCTTTAAATCAACAAAAATGCAAATTGAAGGGATTCTGTTATCCATATTTTGATGTATTTGATTTACAATTTTAGTTATTGCGTCCGATGTAGCCTTCCCTTCTGTAAATCCATATTGATTTTCACTTAAAATTTGAATTTTGTGCGGTACCGAATCATTCTAGTAGATAAAACTTTTTCAAAACCTTTGCTACACTGGATATTATTGATATTGGTCTATAGTTGTTAACATCTGTTTTTGTTCCTGATTTATGTATCGGTATTATATTACCTTTTTTTAAAATTGAGGGATATATGCCAGATTCAAAGCATTTGTTGATTAGGTAAGTGAGTGGTTCTGTTATGTCCTCGGTTATAATTTTCAAATGCTCGCTTTTAATACCATCGAACCCAGGACTTTTCCGATTTTTTAAGGACATAACAGTGGTGTATACTTCACATTGCTCGACTTTATCCAAAATAAATGAGTTCAAAGTTCTTTTTGGAGGCTGAGTATTTTGTATATTTGCTTGTATATTACTTGCTAAATTTTCGCCTATGTCAGTAAAGAATTGTACAAATTCATCGCATATCTGTTGAGTATTTTTTAATACTGTTCCCGATGTTGTATTTAACTCAGTGACACTCTTTAACTTTTGTTTTCCCAGTAATCTCATCAATAGTTGTCCAAAGCCGCTTAGGATCATTTAAGTTATTATTCAATTTATTTAGGTAATGTTTTCGTTTGGTTTGCCTTACAAGCTCTATAAATTTATTTTTATATTGGTTGTAGCAGTCGGTATTCTCTGTAGTTGGCGTTAGTTTCATTACATTATATAGTCTTTCTTTTTCTATTGCCGATGTTATTCATCCTTTGGTAATCCAGGCATTTCTGCTTTTCTCTTTGTGACTAATTATTACTTTATTGGTACTAATATCTATTAGTTTTTTTATTTTCTCTATGAACAGTCCCGTTGCTTTGTCTATATTATTTATAGAGTATAATTGTTCCCAGGATTCTTGTTTGACATTTGATATTAGTTTTGAATTGTCGACAAAAAATTTGTAATTTTCCTGGTTGTTACTAACGGTAGGGATGTTAGAATGTTTTTCATTTGAAGATATCAGTAAAATAGTGGAGAAGTGGTCAGTAATATCGCTTTCTAGGATTATTGGTATACAAGTAATTTTGTTGGATAGGTCTTTCACAAAGCAGCGATCTATACATGTGCCACTGATGGACCTTGTAGGTAGGTTTATATAGGATAGAAATCCGTTACTTGATAGGATATTCAAGTATTCATTTGTGATGGGATCATCGTCCAAAATATTTATATTGACATCTCCCAAGAAAATATGTTGCTTTAAAGAGTAATAGATTAGATTGTAAAAATGGGGTTTTTGTTGCCATATAGTGCATGTGTGTCCTTTTATATGATTTTGCTCCGAGGATCAAAATTACTCGATGGAAGCGATAAGGACACAATCATGTACGTACAGAAAAAGTGAATCTTAAGTTACTCTAAACGCATTTTCATGAAATCTACTGAATCTGAAATTGGAAAAATTTGGTACTCAGTAGATTCTGTTTCTATAATTGAAGAGGTTTCAAACAGGACAGAATTAGTAACACGCATGTAAAAAATGTATTGCCACTTAAGATACTTATATGCATCTTTTCTGTCTTATATTACATGTTTCTTTATTAGAATATAACTGAAGTTTTCTTTTTCAGGTTTCGATATCTTTGGACTATCTTCATATTGGATAACCGACACTATAACTAAATGGTGAGTATCACAAATCTCATGCAGTACACACGTTCATTGATTTGTATTTTATTTGAAGAACAATTGTAGAAAATAGTATAATTTTTGCCGGAATGTTTTGTCTACCTAATCTGAATTCGAGGGGTAAATTATATTCCGGCGTCCATTTCTCGATATCACATAACCGAGAGCCCTGTCACTCATCAAATGTCAAATACAAATTTTGAATAAGGTGAAGAATACGTCTAGATGGTAAAATGTGCAGAATCTTGAGAATGGTCCAGCCGAATTTGCTGGTACGTGGCGGAGCAAATTTCTTGCAACGGAAACGTACCTTCAGTAAATTTCGTCATGGACGCCTATGGATTGCAGACGACGTTCACTTCGAAACGAACGAAAAAGTCTGCCGTGATAAATAGTGGTGAGGTGCTATTTGCTTGCCTGCAATAATACGAAGTCCATTTCGTGTTTCAAAACACATTAATAAATCATTCTGTGTATGGTCGTGAGCATTAAAAATTAATATTTTCGCCTGTGAAATAAGCGGATATTTCAATATTCAGGTATATTTTTTTTTCGTTGCCGACTTACGAAACGTTGAACGGAATGGCTGAGACCACGCGATGCAGCTTTTGTTATTTGTCAGTAAAGCTTTAATTTGATCACTTAAATAATCACGCGTGTGTATGGGCTAATAATTCAGACCACGGCCATCTTCATCCATAGTTTTTTCATTACGAAAGAACTGCAGCCAAAATTTCTGTTCTCTGATATATGGTTATAAAATGTTGGAATATCGAAATTGGTGAATTTTTTGACATTTAGTAGAGGATTAGAAGTTTTATCACCAAATGGCGAAAATGTATCTGATTCTTAAATGTAGCTATGATCATTAGCAGCTAGATCGTTTTGATTATATACATAAACTAGCCGAAAACAGCAGCTATAAAAGCTACGGTGTCACTGTGAAGTACAGAAGCATCACTGATTAATCAGCTGTCATTTGTCGTCACGTTTTGACAGTGAGAAATCCAAAATCCGTGCAACGGTACATCGGCACTATATTGACCAGTTACGTGCGTAATCTCTTCAAGTAATAATTCATTAAGTACCCATCAAAGTTACAATTACAGCCATTTCAATTTAGAACTTCCATAATTATTAGACGCACTTAGACGAGCTAATGGGGATTCATAAATAGATGTAACTGGCCACTAAATCATTCAGCTGTCTCAGTGTGAAATTGCTTTCAAAGCCTACTGGATCATTGGAAACGGAAGGCCACCGAGGGTCTACAAAAGGAACTTATATATATATATTTTGAGACTTGAGACGTGGTCATTGTCGTCTAGACCAGTTAGGTGAAAAATTAAAGCTTCCGCCTTTTGTAGGGTACTTCGACAAAATTTAAACAAGGAGGACTTTATTAATCTCTAGCTTTCAATGGACTTTGCCATCTTCATCAGGAGCTGCAATAACATTTAGAAGAAATAGCAACTATGGTGCAAAATGATTGTATACTTTTTTTAGCTAGAGAGAATAAAAAAAGTATAAAGAGTCCTTCTTGCTTAAATTTTGTCGAAGTACCCAACAAAAGGCGGAAGCTTTAATTTTTCACCTATATATATAACTTGAGACGTGGTCATTGTCGTCTAGACCAGTTTGGGGAAAAATAAAGCTTCCGCCCTTTGTTGGGTACGTCGACAAAATTCAAGCAAACAGCTTTATACTTTATTAATCTCTAGCTTTCAATGGACTTTGCCATCTTCGTCAGGAGCTGCAATAACATGGCGAACAAAATAGCAACTATAGTGCAGCATCAGGTGGTCACGATGTAATTTTAACTTTCGTTTCAAATATTTTTAATCCGTTTTAATTTGTTCCTGACATACAACTGTGTGTAGTTTATATTAATTTTGACGAATGTACCATGTATCCAGCATTCACCAGGTTACTGGTTGTTTCCCTCAACCTGAATCTTAATAACATTTAGCAACAATCTCACATATGACTGTAAGTTAATTTAAAATCATTTTGCACTATAGTTGCTATTTCTTCTCAATGTTGTTGCAGCTACTGATGAAGATGGCAAAGTCCATTGAAAGCTAGAGATTAATAAAGTATAAAGAGTCCTCTTTGGTTGAATTTTGTCGAAGTACCCAACAAAAGGCGGAAGCTTTATTTTATATATATATATATATATATATATATATATATATATATATATAACAACACCTAGGAAAATAATGGGCAAAATCCGCAAAAAGGGGGAAAGTGGATTCGAGCAGAAAATAGGATAGGTAACCCGAGCGATACGTATTTCTGCTGATTGGCTTCATCAGGCCCGAAATGAATGCACATATGCAACTACAAAGTAGATACACATGCCCACACGAAGTCCACAACAAGAGCCAACCTACACATTGTAGTATAAAATGGCCAGAAGATCTCGAATTTTCAAGGAGATATCTAACCACAACCACGCGGCCTGTTATAGCCACATGCTGCGGTACCAAAGGATTTATTAAGAGAAAATAATCATGCGGAGAATATATAACAAAAAGTAGTATAATGGGCAAAATCCGTTTTTGCGGACCTACTTACTACACGTGCAACGCATAAATAAGTACAAAAAGGCCTATCACGACTCACGAAGGCAGTTGTCTAATATCTGAAATTAGCAAAACTAATATAAATAATTATTCGCATCACACTCCCAGCATAAATATTTTCTAATCAAACACGCGTTTGATATATAAATATACACAAGGCATACACTATAAAACCAAACAATGGTCTCCGAAGCTTTACCCATGGCAAATATTTCCCGTTTGCCGTCTGAATTACCATAACAGAAAAGCACAAACAACCTAAAATTTATGGCCATCTTCCTCAGAATAAATTATGAGTGGTAACCCCCAACACCCAGAAGAATACGAAAATGTAAATTTAAGGTATGGAAACAGTCATTATATCTACTCACAGATGGTCCGCATGTGCAGGTCTTCATTTTGGAAACGTGATAATATGCAAAGGCTGGATGGTTTACAATTTGATGGACGATCTTTTGTGGAAACAGATTTACAAAGTAGTTAACAGAATCGACAAGACGTTTATGCTCTGTAGATGTCGTAAAAAATAGATCAACTTTTGAACTCCCCACTCACCAGTACATATTTCAAAATTCGATCATGCATGCTGCTGTGTTACGATACTCATAATCAACGTTTTTAGTATTTAGTAAGTTTTTATTTTTCCTTTTTCGGAACATTGGATAAAATCGTTACAAAGCGCTGACGCTGAAAGCAGTAGAAACCTAGAAAGCCTTTCTAAAGGAGAGAAAAGACTATGAAAATCAAGCAGGCCCTACAATTAGGAACGACCGACGATACTGCCCAAAAACTATGTGAAGGTGTTGTGTTGTGTTCTTTGCAATGTCTGAAAATTCTTGACATTTTTGTTGCCTATTTTCAACAAAACTAAAGTTTTTACGTCAATAATGAATTATTGGAAATGGAAACAACTCCCAATTGAGAATATTTTTTGACTGATATGACAAATACTGTGCCGAATTGTACGTTTTGTTGGGTAATATACGAAATTCGAATTAATATGAGTTTATTTATCACAATCCATGATAATAACAAAAAACTAAATATGGTCTTCGATAACTTCCCTTTATTTTCTAAAACTTAGGTAACAATTTCTCTCAGGGAAAGGGGGTAATTCAATTTTTTGTTATGTTCGCAGCTCAATTATATGTCAGAAGGATTTAAAAACTAATGAGAACGTTGCGTGCAGGTTCAACTAACTTGACGTCATTTTTTCAAATGCTGAAATCTCCAGCTAAGCTACCTTGAATAAACAAACTAAACTGCCTCTAGCCTATTCGTTCAGTAACGAAAATGTCTGATAGAGCGAGGAGTTAAGTAGTACCAGGCACTTTTTCGTCTTTTATTAGCGGTAATAAAACTGTTAAAACGTAATTTCTCGGAGGGAACAAACGACTATAAAGTGATTAGTTCACAATGTGCACTTTGCCGTTTATCTTTGGTGCTATATGTGTGTGTGTGTATCGCTATCGCCTGCCAGTACGATGGACTCATAGTCCAGGCTCCATATTTTTCAAAACGAAGGAGAAGAATCGTTGAGATAAAGCGCGCGTGGTTTTGTTCACTGGGAAATGATATCAAAGTTTGACAACTGTTGACATTTGCCAAACAAGTTTGTGAGTGCATTCATTTTCACGGTTCTTCATATTGTTAAGCGCTCCACGTAACTTGAAAAATGACATTACGTCGTTTTTTTTTTTTTGACGTTATATAGGCTTTCTTACAAGACGTCAACTAGAAACTAGCTGTCGCTCACTTCAAACTTACTTAAAGCAAGTGCGGAATGAACTATTTGCACACTCGCCTACTTAGTCAACAAGTTGACATTTCATCGTTTTTTTTTTTGACGTAATAACCCTGCCAGTCTTTAGATGTGACACTGATGGACGAGGGGAGCCTTACGCACTTTTTTCTTCCGAAAATGATTCGAGGAGCGAATATTAAATAGCGTTCACGAATACAATATCCAGAAGGGTAAAACAACCACGCCGACTTTTTCTCACTTATATTATTCCCTCATTTCAAGCATTGGCCTCCAGGAAGTATCTTTGCATCTGCCCGAGAAACTATTCTGATTCGTTTTCAAGTTACCTTTTTTTTTGAGATTCGAGAATTCCCTGAAAACAATAACTTTCAAGTGAAATCAACATTTGTACACATACATATATACAGGGTGGCGCATCGAAAACGAAACAGACGCGTTTACTGGCAGCTCAGTTTTTTTTTTGAAAAACGCTCAGAATCGTCGATTTTGTTTTCGAGGGGGACACAAGTTTGGCAAAAAATCACGCTAACACGTGCAGCCCCTGGGCGGGGGTGACACCAACCCTAAAATCTTAAATGGAAAGGGGGGTCGAGGGATGCCTTATTTTAAAGGTCTTTCAATTCCCTTTATAATGATATAAAGTTAATGTACTTCAGTTCAGTAGTTTTGAAGATTTATTGATTTAAAGCTTAAAGTAGACTTTAATAGGTACATCAGATTAGTTTGTACTAGTTTCAGAAGAAATTTGACTAAAAGAATTTACTTAAGAAGTTTGTTTATCATTTTGTTGTTGAAAATAGCTATTGGAGCGTTTTTTTGTGGCAAAAAAGTTATTTCTAGACGCCATAGATCCTGCCTTAACAGCCATAATTGAAAATCAGAATGTTCGGCGGTACATTGCCACATTGATGTTCCAACAGGATGGTGCCCCACCAGATTACGCATTACGTGTTCGACAATATTTAGATCAGACGTTTCCAGATCGATGGATTGGTAGAAGAGGTGCCATTGAATGGCCCCCAAGATCGCCAGATTTATCACCTTTGGATTTCTTTATTATTGCATGGAGAGTCATGGTAGCCATTTTCAACATTTACAGTTCATTCCTCATTTTCAAATTACTTTGCTGCCAAATGTATTGATCTCCACTAATGATGATGTATTAGTTTTATTTAAGCTTTAAATCAATAAATCTTCAAAACTACTGAACTGAAGTACATCAGTTTTATATCATTATAAAGAGAATTGAAAGACCTTTAAAATAAGGTATCACTCGACCCCCCTTTCCATTTAAGATTTTAGGGGTGGTGTCACCCCCGCTTAGGGGGCTGCACGTGCTAACGTGATTTTTTGCCAAACTTGTGTCCCCCTCGAAAACAAAATCGACGGGTCTTAGCGTTTTTCCAATAAAGAACTGAGCTGCCAGTAAATACGTCTATTTCGTATACCCTGTATACCAAATGGCCAAGTTTCCTTAAGCACAACGGTTTTTTTGTACTGAGCTATGGGTATTTGCGTTTGGACCAAGTACATCTCAAAGACAATTGTCTTTAATTCATAAGCAAATGTAGATATGAAAACAACTTTTTAGCAGCCTGCTTCTGTATTTAATATTTACAGAACCGCACTTTCTTTGGGACCAGACTAGTTATATGCCACTGGGTGAACTATCTGGGGATTAACTTGGATTGTGGACTGAATTGGAAAGAGCATGTTGAGTACAAGGCTCGCAGTTCATCGTGGGCTTACGGACTCTATACGTCAGTCTCTTTTGTATGGCTCCTTGGTTTGGTGCATTGGAACTGAAACAATTGAAGCCAAACTCAACAAAATTCAGCATTTGGTTTGGACCAGTATTACAAGCGCAGTGCGGATAACGCAATTGAGTGCAATGGAAGCTCAGCTGGATCTCCTACCATTGGATCTGGAGCAGGGAGAGTAGGGAGAGTCGTACATCGACTATGTGGTCGGGGCGGCTGGACCTTTATGAATCCTGTCAAGTCACACTGCCGTCTTAGTCGAATTGCAAATCGAGGATACCGTCCATCTGAGCAGGGGTGATCTGATCACCCTTGCATACAGCTTTAATCGCAAGAATGTGGAGTATCCAACGAGTATTCCGCATTTTGGAGTGAGAAGGGCCTAGCATAAGAATAACAATCTTCCCCGACAGCCAGGCTGCGATGAAGGCACTAAGTACCTGCACGATTACTTCGGGTCTTGTATTGCAATGCAGGAAAGCTCAGGATAGTTTAGAAACGAGGCATCCAGTATCGCTAGTGTGGGTACCGGGCAAACTGAGATAGAGGGTAATGATAAGGCGAACGTTCTCGAGAAAGCCTATTGGTCCTGAGTCTGCCCTAGCTGCCCACCCTCTGAAATGGAGAAACATCTTTTGCTTATCTTTGGATAGAGCCAATCTAAGGTTGCTTGTGGGACTGTTGTCTGGTCTTGACACGATGAGGCGTCACCTGCATGTGATGGGGGTGTGGCTGAGTATTGCATGTGTGAGCGCTGCGGGTAGAGGTAGATTCCTCGGCGCGTGCTCTGTCTATGCTACTACAGTCAGACTATACTGGGGACCAACACTTTGAATCCTAAGGAGCTGCGACTCAGGACTATCCTCAACTTTGCCAGAAGGGCGGAGCTTGAGGCTCCGAAAATGTAGTGATGCATGATGGCCAGTTATGCCGCTGATTTCGTTATTCACTCATTCAGCGCGGATTCCGGAACTTTTCATTATGCTAAAGTTACATAAATCTAAACTTTCATCCATAACGCTGGACAACAAATTTTAGTTTTTTAATTGTATCTTGTGGGAAAAGTGCACTTCTTTGTTAATTTTGGGGCGCTGAATCCAAAAATGACAATGAAATAAAAAAATTAGTTGCGGTTTAGAAAAAAAACTTTTTATTTTAAAGGATAGATTAAAAAAAGTAACAAGATTCATATACTTATAAGAATCACTATATGCGCTGTCTTTTTGCTGTTCTTTTTTCCATTGTTGAAATATCCTGCCGTGCTCATCACTTACGGCTCCGCAATTGTCAGGAAAAAAGTCCAGGTGTGAGTGTAGGAAATGTATCTTAAGAGACATATTACAGCCCTTTTGATACGATGACAGCATATTTTTGACAAGGGTTTTATAGTTGTCAGCTTTTCTATTTCCCAAGAAATTAGTGACCACCAGACGGAAATCATTCCAAGCAGTTTTTTCAATACCTGTTAAAGTGTTTTCAAACTGTGTATCTTTCAAAATATTTCGAATCTGTGGCCCAACAAAAATACCTTCTTTAACCTTTGCCTCACTTAGTCTTGGAAATTTCTGACGCAGGTATTGAAAAGCTGACCCATCTCTATTTAATGCCTTGACAAAGTTTTTCATTAGGCCCAACTTGATATGCAGTGCTGGTAATAAAAATTTTTTCGAATCTACTAATGGCATATGCTGTACATCTTTTTGACCTGGCTCTAGGAATTGACAAACAGGCCAGTTTTGTCTGGTGTAATGAAGTGCCTTTGCCCGACTGTCCCATTCACACAAAAAAACAGCAAAACTTTGTGTAGCCTAGCTGCAGCCCAAGTAAAAGTGCAACAACTTTCAAATCGCCACTAATATGCCATTGGTGCTCATCGTATTTTATGCATGTCAATAGGTACTTCATATTGTCATATGATTCTTTCATGTGAACTGCATACCCTACAGGAAGAGATGGTAAAATATTTCCAATATGCAATAACACTGCCTTTAAACTCAATGTTGAACTGTCTATAAACAATCTCCATTTTTCTGGGTTATAGTTTATATTTAAAGCCGCCAGTAAGCCGTTAATGTTACTGCAGAAAACCAAGTTATTCTCCATATTGAAAAATGGTTCCAAGTCTTTGTGGCGTTTACGAAAAACACATACCGAAACATCGTCTTCTAAGTTCCACTGCTGCAGTCTTGATCCAAGTAACTCTGCCTTACATTTTGGAAGTTCTAAATCTCTTACAAGATCATTTAATTCTGACTGTGTTATTTTGTGCAGTTGGTGGCATGACGTGCTCGGTATAAAATCAGGATCTCCTGACGTTGATGGCATATCTTCTTCCTGACGAATCACTCGATCGCCATGATCTGATTCGTTTTCTGATTCGCAAGTGTAGGATTCTGGGGGTTTTGGAATAGGATTTTCGTCACTGTGAGGCACAGATCTCATCGCAGATGGTATGTTTGGGTAGTTAATAACCGATTTTTTTTTCTTGGACATACCTGTGGCTTGTCCAACACAAGGTACCATGCAAAAGTAACAATCATTAATAAGATTTGTAGGCTCTCTCCAAACCATTGGGACAGCAAAGCGCATAGATCGTTTTTTGCCATTTAACCAGCTCCGCAGACTTGAAGAACATGTATTACAGCAGATGTGGGGTGCCCACTGTTTGTCTTGATCACCTAGTTTACAACCGAAATAAAGCTGATATGCCTTTGTTATTAGTGGAGTAATAGACCGTCTCTGAGACGCAAAAGTCACATCACCACACACGTAACAAAACTGATCTGGATTGTTTACACACTTTCGAGACATCTTGCATGAACGCTGTCAGCCAACTGAGGAAAAAATGGCAAATATAAAACAATATAATGTACACGTATGTATAACGTAACACAATCATGCCGATTACATCATCTTTCCTTGCCGAATATAAAAATGTAGCACGTGCATTCTTGTGAATTACAGAATATTAACACTGTCACAGCAGGAACACATATAGTTACCGTATCTCTAAAACTTGAACTAATATTGAAAAAATAAATTTCATTCCGGTTTTAGCACATTAAAAATAGTTATATTTTGTTGATTTTCTGTTCCCTTGCAGGGCTACCAATGGTATCTCCATAACGAAATTTCGATTAATACCTATATATACATGCTACGAGGTAGTTCACCTGGTGTCGAAGATAATAAACTAAATTCAAGCTGGTATCGGAAATTACAGCCAACGACATTGTGTCCGTGACCCACAACCTCACAAACCGTACTTGTAAGAGTATACGCAGACCGTCTGCCGACGGCGGCGTTGCGGTGGAAAAATCTCACATTACAAACGCGCATTAATCTGTTTCCTTGGGAAACGACAAGAATTTACATGACTCTGGAAGGCTTCGTTAATCGATGCCTGCTTCGAATTCATGGAAGTTTGTCTACGTAACTCAATACTGGTTGGTAGATAACGACCCAGTGTCGTCTCATTAGTATGGCTGCCTGGTCGTGCGCGGATACTTGGTAATGGAATGGCAGTTTGTCTTCCAAGGACAGAGTTCAGTGAGATATGGTTGGGCGAGGCAACTATTCGTGGATTTTACTGAAAAGTCTCAGGGTGGGTGGACTTCTAAGTGGTCACAACATGATGGTCCGCTTTGTGGCGATGAGGAGCGTAAGTGTCCTTCCACATTTAGGTCCAATGTGACTCGAGGCAAGTTAAGGCGATTCGAGGAGGTTTTTTATCCTAGTGGAACGATGTTCGAGACAATTCAATGATACTTTGTAGCCGCTGGGGGATCTTGATCAGTTTAAAGATACCCAAAGCAATATAAGACATTTGAGGTTCAAAGATAATTCAAGGAAATCGAAGATGATCCAAGGATACCTAAGGTGGTTTTTTATTCCAGTGAAGGGGTATTAGAAACATTCTAAAGCGTCCAAGAAATCGGAGGATATCCAAACAATTATAAGGAGTCCCGAAGTAAACTCGTTGTAATCCCTTGCAATCTAAGGTGATCTGAGTAAATCTGAGTCAGTCTCTGTATATGCAGCACTCGTGGCTAAATCTACGGATTTTTCGGAAGTTCTCTCCAGTGGACATGCAAAGAGAGCCAAGGAAATTTCAGGAGGTTTACGAATTTTCAAGGAGATACATGCAAACCTGATTAGATACCTGTAGTATTTAACTACAGGGTGTTTCAGTTTATTGTTGCATAACTTTAAGATTCGATAGAACTTTTAAAATTAATGTATAAAGCCTATATAAACATGGGTCGAAAAATGCGTGGCTTCCGAAATACGGGGTGTTTAAATTTACTTTCTAAAATAGCTTTTTTTTTAAATATTTCGAACAATATTTGATGTATAACAGTGAAAATTGGTATACAAGGGTTTTCTGGTACGACAAAACGAACCATGGGCATAGTTTTACTGTAGCCGCTAGAGGGCGCTCTCTACTGTACCTGTAGTGTATTAAAATGATCGAAAAAATTTTCTTAGTGCAATTTTTTGCTTTTTGAATAAAAAAATGATTCTTCGCACTTTTCAACGTAAAAAAGCTGTCCTGTGAGATTTCGTTATAGTTAGCCGTTTTTGAGATATTTCGATTTTTAAGGTTCGATGCATTTTTAATTATTTATGGGAAAATAATATTTTTTTACATTTTCGATTTGGGAATTACAAGTAATTAAGATGATCGTTTAGATTGTGTTTTTAAACACAGCAATAATTCCTAACTCCAAATAAACACAAAAAAACAGAATATTAATTTGTTTAATTTTCCAATATTATTTTTAACAAATTAAATTAATTATTTACAACTAAAATGCTATTGGATAGTTAGGACAAACATACAAAATCTAAAGTAGTTGCTCGAAATGTAAACCCAATTGTTCAATACACAATTCACATCTACAAATGATCGAACGTAGTATATCATTATTTAAATAAGGCCTTATTTCATCACATGCATTCCTGATTCTGTCTATTAGCATATCTCTTGTGGTTACGGGAGTCTGGTACACTTTTTCTTGTAGAAATCCCCACACAAAGAAATCTAATGGATTTAGGTCAGGGGATCGTGGAGGCCAGGCGACTGGTCCTCCACGACCGATCCATCTTTCTGGATAATTTTCGTCCAGCCAGTTTCTAACTATTCTCGAATAATGAGCTGGACAACCATCAAGCTGGAACCAGGCCAATCTTCTTAAATCTAACATAACATCATCCCACATATTTGCATGTTCAGCCTTTAAAAATTCCAAGAAGGTCGCAGCATTTAACCTTGCAGGCAAAAGGTAGGGTCCAAATAGTTGATTACCGTAGATACCAATCCACACGTTCACACTAAATTCATGCTGAGCCAAGGCACCAGAAACTCTCCTAACACTTGTGGTCGGATGTCTATCAAACTCACGCAGAATCATACGGGTAAATCTGCGCTGACGAACATTTATGTTTTGATCCCTTTGGGGATTCCCAAAACCATTTTCAATTATTTGGCGATGCACTCTTACAAATACTGAGCGAGTTGGATGTCGTCTGTTTGGAAATCTTCGTGCGTATTCTCTGGCTGCTTCTGCTGCGTTTCCATTTACAAAGCCATACACAAAATGAATATCCGCTAACTCTTGATTGGAGAATAAAAATGGCATTTTTATAAAACTTACAAAAAAAAACAGGTAAAAGAAACTAAATTTCGTGCATTCACAATTGCAAAAAAAAACGTTTCAGGTTTCAACAGACAACAAAACTGACTGTCAACTAATTGGCGTTTAACCTTATTCTGCTTTCAATTTCAAAAATATTTGCAGGCACAGCCTAATTCTAAAAATTATCGAGATACTGACTTTTTAACGTTATTTTATCATAAATAATTAAAAATGCATCGAACCTTAAAAATCGAAATATCTCAAAAACGGCTAACTATAACTAAAATTCACAAGAGAGCTTTTTTATGTTGAAAAGTGCGAAGAATCAGTTTTTTTATTCAAGAAGCAAAAAATTGCACCAAGAAAAAATTTTCGGTCATTTTAATACACTACAGGTACAGTAGAGAGCGCCCTCTAGCGGCTACAGTAAAACTAGAAAGTAAATTTAAACACCCTGTATTTCGGAAGCCACGCATTTTTCGACCCATGTTTATATAGACTTTATGCGTTAATTTTAAAAGTTCTATCGAATCTTAAAGTTATGCAACAATAAACTGAAACACCCTGTATATTCTACCGTACACTGTAGCAGAGATTCACGACTTGATTTTGAAGCTACTTGACATGACAACTCAAGGATAGGAAGGTTCGCGAGAGATTTCGTTATTAAAAAACGATAAAAAACATTGAGCAAAAAATATTCGACTAAATGCATTTCAAAATGAACGATCGGCGCGAGGCTGGAAAACGTACCTGTACGCGAGACTAGACCGCGTGATGTCAGTAGCCAGACACACCTCGCTAGCTGACCCTCTGCATTTACGATTCTCACAACAACGCCCCAGTAATCGGTTTGGAGTAGTTAGAGCTGGTACGATAGAATATTGTTAAATTCTGTGAACTTTGACGGTGTTAAATGTCGAACAGAAGGTGGTGTTTTGTGCCAAAATATACAAGTACGTCACGTACAACACCACAACAAAGTTTTCCAAAAGCTGCCGCATAACGTAAAAAGTGGTTTGACGCAGCACGACGGGATGTAAACACGTCGACCATGTACTGCTGCGAAGATCATTTTGACCTGGAAAAAAATATGGAAAACTACCAAAAAGTCCGAGCATGAAGGCGTGGAAGTTATTGAGAAGGAGCATGATGAACTGCCTGAACAGTATAAGTTCAGTCACAGGCATGCCAAACCAAACAGGTACATTTTAGAAGCAACTCAGTTCAAATCACGCACAAAACGGAAAGTAATGGATGTTGCTGTATCGCCAATAAGAATTCCTGCGCTTGTTAAACAGATTTCGGAGCGGCCAAAAAAACGTTTGCAAGTGCAAAGTGAACGGGCAAATCTTGAAAGTCCCGCAATAACAGAATCATCCGAATCTGGTTCGTATGAAGCCAGTGGAAGCAGTACTGAAAGTAGTGACAGCGAAGCTGACCAGCTTACTGCCGAGATCGTAGTCATTCTAAGCGCAATATTAGTCAAAGTTTAGAACCTGGCTGCATTCATGCCCATCCCCGAATGCAGCCCTAAACTTTGTTATTTTGGTAGCTATAAAATTCTATAATTTTACTACCCCCCCCCCTAATTTAAGTATTCCCCAATAGACCCTAAAACAAAATAAGATCCTCTCTACATCCCTGGAATTTCTCTCATTGAAAACATATTACTTACCATACTTTACTTCTGAATAGTGTAAAAAAAGCCTCATTATGCATGCAAAAAGAACCAATTTCGGGGCTATCAATAGGCGTAACACGGTAAAAAGGTATGAATGATAATCTAAATTCCATAATATTTTTCCTAGGAAGAAAAAATCAGAGATAAATAGCCTTCAAAATTATTGTCACCAGCAGGCATTATTGTACAAGTGCTCTATGAGGTCGACAGCACGTGTCTGGCTACTGACGTCACGCGATCTAGTCTCGCGTACGGGTACGTTTTCTAGCCTCGCGTCGATCCTTGATTTTAAAATGCTTTCCGTCGACGTAAGTATTAATATTTTGCACTCAAATTTCATTCACCGTTTTTCAATAACAAAATCCCTCTATTTTGATTAAAATAAGAGAAATACCAAAAATGTCGTATTAGATATTAGCAATCTGACATCAACTCAAGTATTGACATTACTTGATAATTTTTGTAAAATAAATACACAACTGAAAGACTTTATTTGTCACAAGCTACAGGAAAACAATACATACGTATTGAAAAATAATTTATTGCATTGTCACGACTATGACGTGGTGGCAAGTTTGCTCTATATTGAGCAGGTTCGCTGGTGTGGAGGCTAAAATGATAACACAAAAAAATAAAATATCAAAGTGTATTAACAAAACGCCACGCAATAAAAGTACAATAAAATGAAATAGGTATTTAAGTTTTGGTCCAGGATGGTTGAGCCTCATGATGAGAGATTCGCCCCGAGTGATTCCAAGACAGGAATAATCCGATGTGTTGACCCATCGGCTTTTTATAAACCGATAAAACCCCCACCGGCGACGAATAATACACCTTTGCAGATAACGCATTATTTCTCAGCGGATGCGGCTTAGGTATCTATCGACCTATATGGCACCTAAGTCGCGCCTGCAAGGGTGATCACTCGTGGCAGTGTAACAATTAATAGAACGATAAAACTGTAAACTCAAGTAGAAAACAAAACATTCATTCATAATCTGATTAAATCAAAATAAAAATTCTAAATTAGCTTTTCATGTGCTAACCACGATTGAGACACATGAGAATCCTAACAAATTTATCTTGATGATAAAATTAAAAATAATCGAAGTGATAACTGACTGGACTTTGCATCACACTTCTTTATCATAAAAGGTTGTCCAATAGGGACGCAGGAAAGTAAACGTCAATTTGACATAGACGCCATCTTTGTTTTCTGTCACCGACATGTCATTTTGTTAGTTGAATGTTTACCATCGATCGCTATGGAGCCGTATCCGATTGAAGACCGCATTAAAGTTATTCAAGAGCACTACAAAAATGGTGCAAAAATAAAAAACACGTTTCGCACGCTTCGTGAACATTTCGGTCGCAACAACCGCCCAAACGAAACAACCATCGGTCGTCTGGTGCGTAAATTCGAGGCAACAGGTTCTGTGGCAAATCTGCCAGGCTCTGGCCGGCCAAGGAGCGTTCGCACACCGGAAAATATTGCTGTTGTGAAGGAGAGTGTGAGAAACGATCCGAAACAATCAACAACGCGTCGATCCCAAGAATTGGGCATTTCGAGAACCAGCTTGCTCCGCATTCTCCACAAGGATTTGAATGTACACGCCTACAAGATCCAATTGACGCAAGAGCTGCGTCGGGCCGACCATTTTTCGCGCCGAACGTTCTCAGATTGGCTCCTTGAACACCGCCAAATTGATGCCAATTTTTCATCAAAAATCATGTTCAGCGACGAAGCGCATCTCACTTTGAATGGGACGGTAAACAAGCAAAACTGCCGCATCTGGGCGAACGAAAATCCCCGTGGGTATCAAGAGCAGCCGATGCATCCTCAAAAAGTGACTGTATGGTGTGCATTGTGGTCAAAAGGCATCATCGGACCTTACTTTTTCGAAAATGCGGCCGGTGACGCCGTTACCGTCAATTCTGAGAGATATCACGTGATGATAGAGGACTATTTTTTGCCGCAACTTGAAGGAATGGATATGGACGATGTTTATTTCCAACAAGACGGTGCAACATGCCACACAACCAACGTCAATATCCATCGATTGCAGTCCTTCTTCGGTGATCGCGTGATTTCGCGCAGAGGAAATGTGCCATGGCCACCAAGATCGTGCGATTTGACTCCCTTGGACATCTTTTTATGGGGATATTTGAAAAGCAAAGTCTACGTCAACAAACCAGCCACCCTCCAAGAACTCAAAAACAACATCATTGCCGAGATAAATGCCATAGAACCGACCATGTTGCAAAATGTCATTGAAAATTTCGACCATCGCGTGGACGTCTGTAAATCCAGTCGTGGTGAACATTTGAGCGATATTATTTTTCATACATAAATGGTATAAATGAACCTTCAAAATAAAGTACCCAACTTGATTTGAATATCAATCTTTCTTATTTTAATATGCGTTTACTTTCCTGCGTACATTTTGGACAACCCATATAATGATTATTTCTTCTTGGTCATTATACTTTGTTCTCGTAAAAAATATATAAAATTAGTTGTTGAGTGAGAAGTTCAATTTTAATTTGTTTTTATATTTATATAAATTTTGTGTAACTATGTTTTGTGCCCACGCTATAGGAAAATATATTTTTCACAGATGGCGCTGCGCGGCTCAAAGTCCCTTGATTCGCCGCCGATCTTGCGCTGGCCCTGATTTTCCTTTCTACCGATTTTGTCCTCGAATTTACCGAATTTCAATTCAGACTGCATGCATTTTTTAAGATTGCAGTGTATTGTGAAAACGTTCGATTTTCAACGTGATAATTTTTATAAAATACATCTATATGGCTCATCGGTTGTACAAATAAATATAAATGAAGCCGTTCAGTAGAAAAGAAATATAATTTGCCCTCAAGTATCAAGTAGTTTGAAAATGCTTGATCTCAAGTCCAGTAGTGTATGAAAATATAAAACTACTTAACTTGATGAATTTATACTTTTCGATATCGTTTGTTTCAAAACGTCAGGGTCTAAACTGAATCCAAATTCAAGATGAGATGTAAATAATAACAGCGCGTGATCTCTCGGTAACCGGTGGGGACAACGTCTCTTATTGGTCAATTCGCCATTAAATTTCAAGCGGTCGCCTGGCGGAATAATGCGCGGGGCAGGGGCAGGGCAGGCAGAGTTGCACTCGGGCCACCGTCCGTCGCGTGTATCACTGCGTGCTCGTGTTTTCGTATTCAACTTGCTTGGTTGTTGCTGATGTCGTTGTTAAGTGTATTTGAGTAATTTGTTAAGTTTCTGTTTCTGTTAAATACTGTCATCTTTGTTTTACAACACGTTGGTGGTAGTCCATCATTCGGAGACAGCCCTGAATGCGGCCCTGTACGCCGTCCTTGCTTTTGGCATCTATTCTATCTTGGGTGTAAATAAACTATAGTATAACCCAGAATAGGTAAGTTTATATATTCAGATAACATCTGCTCTAAATAAAGTATTGCCAATAATAAATTCATCACGGCATTTAATTTAAATTCATCTCACTACGTCCCTGCTAATTTAGTTTCGTCGTTGAAACGTGTAATCTTTCCATCAATCTCATTTAAACTATGTCGCGATCCATGTTTAAATAAAGCGAAGACTGATCATGATAATGAAACGTAGTTTCGAGAACGCAACAGGTTCTGATCATAATTGCATTTTTTTTTTGGCGATCGCGGTGGTCTCAGTGCGAGGTGAATGCACCCAGTCATTTAGCGAAGTATGTAAATAGAAGCTGATAGTCTGATATCTCAAGTACCACTGAATGCCATTGCTTGCTTCTATCACCAAGGAAGGAATGAGCGGTTGTCCATATTTTGGTACTTCAGGCGTTCGTTATACGTCACCAAATGTTTTAGGATTTTTGCTGAGTCATGTCAAGTTTGAAAAATGTACAGTCGGGTTAGGTTAAGATGTTCGACGATCGTCAATCGTTTTCGTAAAAAAATGTTGAAATTTGAAAAATATGAAAAGCTACAATGTCTAGGATGTAGTATAAAAAAATGTTGATGTTTCAATGTCATATGTCAAAACACAGCCATTTAATGCTATCGCTTTACTGTTTTCTCTCAAACCGTTCTCGCAGCAGATTTTTCTGGGATAGACTCAAGCAATCATATACAAATGACACGGCACGTTATACAAATTCATCACATGTACTAAGTGACATTTAAATCCGAACACCCAGTTTAAATGGTTTTATTTTAATAAAAGTTGGTGAATGTATTTATCTTACTGTAAACAACAAGTGAAAAAATTTTCAGCCTTATCAGTTGGACATTCCGGTTTTTATACTGCTTTTTTTTAATTCACTAACGCTCTAAAAATGGAAATTTCAGCCGCAGTAAAGAATCAACGTTGGCGGATTTTGGTTCTTGACATCCTTTACGATCGGTTACGATGCCTAGAGAACGGAGACCTGTACGATTTCGTCAACTTAGTTAGTTTGATAGGGGCCGTATAGTGGGACTTCGGGAAGCTGGACTTTCTTTTCGGGCAATTGCAGTTAGAGTGCAAAGAAGTGTAGACACTGTGGTTAGGTGTTGTCAGACATGGCTTCGAGAAGGCCGTACGCAAAGAGCAAGGGGCACTGGACGCCGCCGTAGAACAACAGACCGTGAAGATCGCCTCCTAAGATTATTGGCCTTAAGGGACCGTTTCTCCACTACCAGATCCATTGCAAATGAATGGTTTGCAGAACACGGAAGACCTATTGGCATGCGAAGTGTTTACCGACGAATGAGAAGTTTTAGCTTGTTTTCATACCGGCCACACTGGGTCCTCCCTTTAACTCGAGAACACCGACGTAATCGCCTTGAGTGGTGCAGACAACGGTCACTCTGGGATCAGGAATGGAACAGTATTGTCTTTAGTGACGAGTCTCGATTTTGTTTATGCATGCACGATGGTCGTGCCAGGGTTAGAAGGCGACGTGGTGAAAGGAGGAGTTCACAGTTTTTTGTTGAAAGACATGTTCATCACACTGTTGGAGTTATGGTTTGGGGTGCTATAGCTTATGGTTCCAGGTCACCTTTAATCTTCATCAGAGGTAACATGAACGCGCAGCGTTATATCCACGAAGTTCTAGAACCCCATCTTTTACCCTATCTTGACACCCTGGCAGATCCAACTTTCCAACAAGATAATGCCCGACCACATGTTGCAAGAGTCACAATAGACTTCTTTCAACATAATGATGTCACATTGTTACCATGGCCACCAAGATCTCCCGACTTATCCCCAATTGAGCACGTGTGGGATATGATGGGTAGGAGATTGCTCAATTTGCAACGTCCTCCTCAGACTCTAGAAGCACTTCGAGAGGAGTTGGTGGTTGCCTGGAATGAGATACTACAGGAGGACATTGACCACCTGATCAGAAGCATGCCTAGGCGCGTTGGAGAATGCGTAGCACATCAGGGTGCAACCACACATTATTAAAGGTCAAAGGGCTTTAAAAAACAGTGCAATCATTTTGAAATTTTTATCATTTACTTATTATGCTAATTAAGTACTTATACAAAACTTTATTAAAATAAAACCATTTAAACTGGGCGTTCGGATTTATATGTCACTTAGTACATATTCCAATCTCAGATCAAATACTAAACTGGTTTTATTTTCTTTTCAGGATTACCATGGGATTTTTAAATGCATTGTTTCCCTAACGGTGAGTACCTATTCAATAGCCATCACAAAACATAGTGTTATTGTCTGTAACCTGTCACAGTATCTTTATGGTTCGATATCTCGTATATCTCGAAATTACAATACACATCTTTTAGTGGTTTTTGACGGGTCATAGCAAAATTACAAAAAAATATTTTCATTTTGTTTGTTCGTGTTAGCTGTGGTTTTGTCTCACCGCCTTGAAAATTTTATCAACGTATAACTCATTCTCATTGCAGATCGCAATGTTATATCAATTATGTGTTAAGAAAACTAACGAAAACTGTCATTAGTATTTGTGGATCTAACAACATTGAACCATTTTCCCATTTAAAATTATGCACAAGTTAATGAAAATGGAAAAGCGTGGTACATATCTGAAAAAGTACTGGATAATTAAAAAAATGTATCTATAAAATATGTTAGCTCTTATTGAAGGAGTGAAATCAGCTTTAAAAAGTTAAAATCGGCCCACGGGTTACGAAGATATCTTGAATAACTGTCCTACAACTTGGCGGCAAGTTTTAAATATGACCCCGAACGACCACGATTTGGATCGCGTGACCGGATTCTTTACACACTCCTATAGGTTCATAATAATGTCCGGCATTCAAACTGACGGCACATACTATATATCGATGCACGTTACCTTAGTGGCTGCTAGTTATAGACTTTAGACTATAATATAGACTAATAACAATAGTCTGTTCTGATGAAATCATTAAAACATTCGTGTTTCTTCTGTTATTCGAGGTCCAGATACGCTACAAGTCGATCTTATGACCAAACAAGGCCAAACGCGTCTCACTGGTATTCCACAAGGTTCTGTCCTCGGCCCTATGTTATTCTTATTATATATAAATGACCTGAATTTCCTTTCCAACAACACTACTAACAGACTAATTCGGCGCCTATACGGTTACTACACTATTCCAAGGACGAAAAAGCTTTGCAGTTTTTGAGAATTGACCCAGTGGCGGCGCAGCTACGGACAAAAAACGAAAAAATAAAAATCGCTCAAACTTCGTTTTTCACCTTTCAGAGGTTCCTGGGCTGGAAATTGTGGGTTGGAGTGTAGAGATTATATCTCATTTTCTTATCGGTGGTATACTTATAAGCTTCTAAGCTTGCTAATTCTACGCAGCTTATTAGTACATCATATATCATAGATCTCCCTGTACATTTGCTCTTAAAACTTGAAACAATATCAAACTGTCATGTCGCTACCGCCACGCCCAGTCTGCGACTGCCACCTATCTCTCACCTCTCACCGCCACACTGCTCGAGCTGGCCGGCATAGCATTGTCGACGTTGCCAGATGGTCGATTCTTTCAGCAAGGGCAGGGAAAAGTTTCTAGATCGCAGCCTTATGAAATGGGCGTGACTATAGACTAATTGTATGGGCCTGTTTAGCTCACTTGATCTGTTTAATTCGATTCTGTGTTACACATGTTGTTAATCAACTCCAATTTTTATAAAAGGCTACGTTCATGTCGTGTGTATAGTCTTGGATATCAAACGGTAGATTTTGATTCAACTTCATACATAGAAAAATACAATATATTTCCAGTTGTATTGAGCTTTCGGGATATACTTACAAACTTTTTGTCAATATTAATGAACGCTCGAGTAGGATAACTGTTATGAACCAATACCTTGTCCAATTTAGATATTCTTTCCTTCCTGTTCAGTATTTTATACAATCCTAAGCACATTTTTTGATATTGAATCTGTCAAGTGAGTTCCGTTATAGCCACAATTTTTTCTGTACAATAACACCATTATCATAAAGTTCCGAGGACGTGAAAAGACATCTTTGGATAAAACTGAATTTCTAATAGTCACCGCTCTTATTGGTATGTTAGGAATAAACATTTATATGTAAATTTGAAAGTGGAGTTAATTTAGTTGACATGCTGGGTTTTTATAAACCTTCTTGGAAACTATTACCATTATTGGTGACAGTTTCGATTATGTCGGTTCCCAATTAACTATGTCACTCCGGTAATTGATTTTCTTATGCATGCATAAAATCATTCATAAATACGGTACGGCAACATCATGAATAATATGTGTTCCAGGTAACATATATGTATACAAGGTTATAAGAAAACTCGTGTAGAATACAAGAATGTTGTCATCGCCAACAGATTTAACTAGATCTAATGTTTCAGTTTCATATTTCACACTTTATTATTTTATGCAATAATTCAGACTTTTCTTTCTCTTTGAGCCTCCAGATGTGGTCATTTAGGATTCTCTGAACAGCGAACAGTTTTGTTTATAATAAGTTTTTCTGCATCTCACTTCAGAAACATTTACATACTTTTGCACCCCAAAAAATGTATAATAATCCTTTGCAATACTCTGGTGAATAGTGCAATGACTTCTAGCTTATTAATTGCTAGTTTTATATGATGAGTTATAGATCAGGATATTACCAACACAAAATTGATCCTGTAATCTTATATCTAAAGGTTAACCATTTATATAACTGTACAAATCTTCAATATGTACGAGTATATACATCTGCTTTTTCGATATCCTTGTACTTACATCAATAACTACGAATATTTACCAAATATTACCAGATCTAAAAGCTTAACTAGTGAGTAAAGGTATGGATTATGGAACAAAACCGATATTTTTAGAGAAATAATAAAAGTTGAAATATCTCAAAAACCAATGACCAAATCTGTCAGTAGTGAAAACGTCCGACAGATTTATTGAATATTCTGCATGCCTTTCTCATTCTGCCCAGCATCAAAACTGATTTTACGCTTTGTTGATTTTGTAATTTGGAAAGGCTGGTGATGCAGAAAAAATGTGAATTTGTAAAAAATTTGAGGTTTCATGTATTGGCCAGGACAATATGGAGATTGATCAGAAAAACAACCACAGAATTAGTATCGGTGATTCTGATCACTATTCTGTATCTATGCCGCTCTAGTCATAATAAAATTAAATGCTTTGAAAGTCACTCTAACGCCAGAAAAATACACCAAGAAATTTTTAATTATGATGCTTAACTATCAAATTCTACGAATTCTCATTTGTAAGCCTACCGATAATTGAGTAATAAAAGAAACAAAATAGTAAAATACCCGTAAGCACCGCAGACGTGTAGTATTAACTTTCTACGGAAGGTGCAGAGAAGAAATTAATGTCAATATGTCTTTCAACTTAATGTCGTATATTTCATATGAATGAGACATTGTGTTTCACTGCCTGCAATACAGTTATATTCCAATTTTATTATGTCCTGAAGGATATCTAAATTATACAACTGGAAAAAGTTTTGAATTTTTAATACAACAGGAAGTTACCTGAAACGTATACAAGAGACTCTTCGAAGCAGACCTTGGTTTCAAGGAATTACCAATCGTCCTTACATTAGAACCGTGAGCAGAATAAGAAGTGGTCATGTCCTAACGCCCCATCATAAATCAAGAATTGGATACGGAGATGATCCACTTTGCAGTTGTGGAAATATAGGAACCTTGCAACACTTAATATTAGAATGTTCTAACAACGAACATTCTGAATTGTATAAAATTTTAGCGAATCACCTTCCTTTGCCTCT
Source organism: Acanthoscelides obtectus (assembly GCA_963669975.1). Classification (NCBI taxonomy): domain Eukaryota; kingdom Metazoa; phylum Arthropoda; class Insecta; order Coleoptera; family Chrysomelidae; genus Acanthoscelides; species Acanthoscelides obtectus. The sequence continues at coordinate 2,501,880 of CAVLJG010000001.1, read as the reverse complement.
AAATTTAGAATCAATTCTCAGTTCTGAGAACCAGCAAGTTTACGAACTTTTATACGAGCATTGTCGGAAAGTAGGCCTAAACATTATAAAATGTAAATTACAGTAAGTTTGTTTGAAAAAATGAAAAAAAGAAGAAAATATTGAAAAAAAAACAAAAAAAGCAGATCAGTAAAAAAACAATCTTATAAACAAAATAGAGAAAAGGAAAAAATAAGTAAAAAGTATTGGTTAAAAAAAACAAAAAAAAAAGAGAAATATGTGTTTGCATACTCTATGTAAGTATAATAGAAATAATATACAATAGTAATATTAAGTAATTGATGTTCTATTTTCTATTAAAGCATAGCATTATACTGAACATAAGGATCTGGCCAGTTGGTCATCGACCAGTGCCAATAACAGAACAAAAAAAAAAAAAGCTGGAAAACGTTTTGAATTTTTAAGACAACAAAAATGAGTGATTTTAACAGAAATGTAATTATGGTATAAATATGGGCAATTGTTGAGTAGAAAACTTTGACAAATCAAAATTGTAATGTGCAGAATCTTAATTACTCATACGCAATAATTCGTGAAGAAAAGTTGGTAGTTTAGGCGCAATATACCCGAGCTTTGGGGCCGATTAATTACTGTATACAGGGTGTAAACGTTGCAGTCATTATTGAAATGTGTAATTGGTTGGTCAAAACAAGTCAAAAAGTACATATGACCCTTGGTCCAAAAGTCAATAGATTTTTCGTCGTGATGAAGCTTGTGTGGAAAGTGGAGCACGACATTTTGAACACCTTCTTTAAATACAAAAAAAAATGCAGTGAGGGTTTTAAAAAGAAAAACAATGTATGTATCAAAATTGTGTTCCGTATTTATAAGTGGATTTTTTTAGTATGTTCAATAAACTTTCACACACCAGGTGAAGCGCTGAGACAGTGGTAAATCCATTTTTTTTAATTGTTTGTATTTTACGAGTACATTATCAAATAATGAAATAATAAAATAATTTTATTTTACTTTAAAGTCGCTTTTCTCCAAAAAAATGCCGTTTTGACCCCCATGTTATATGAAACCTTTTTGCTATTTTAACTCCCTCTATCACCCATTTAAATAATGACTATCATAACGTTTACACCCTGTATAAGACTTGGATACACCGTTATACGCCCGAAACAAAAATACAGTCCAAACAGTGGACTGCAAAGTAGCTCCAAAAAAGCAAAAACTGTTTTTTCGACTGGGAAAGTGATGGCGACCGTTTTTTGGGACAGTCATCGCGTTATTTTAATCGATTATCTTCAAAAAGGAAAAACCATTACAGGAGCATACGTCAAATGCAGAGGCAATCACCTTCGTGAACAATTATTTTGCAGAGAAAAACGCCTAATACTATTTGGACGGGTTACAGAGATGGGAGCATTGCTAGAAGAAGTATATAGAGTTGCAAGAATACTATGTTGAAAAATAAAAAAAAAATCAGTAAAAAGTCTTGTGACTTTGTTATGTCGGAAACATTCCAGACCACCCTCGTAAATGACATGTCGGTCTGTCTGTCGGTCACTCAATCTCGTCTGTAACCACCACGATATTCAAATCGCTATGTTGTTACAACAACGGACATGTTACGGGTTTAATTTGAAATCATACTCTTACCTCAGAATTCAAGATTTATTAGCTGAAAATTGTACACTGTGAGCGGTTACCAAGACTAGATTCACAATCTTAAGTCCTAGGTGCTATCGTGGTCCGTGGGATCAGCCCTAAAGTTTTTCCAAACCTTGTAGGAACTGCCGTGACCCTGCAATAATCGTAAACACTAAACAAGGGTAGACATATTTGTAGTTTAACTACCTGAAGATTTTCTCTATGGTTTATACGTAACTCTCCACCTATTATCTCATTTTGTAGTTGAGGCCCCTTCATCTGAGAATTGTTTACGTCTTCGTTTCTTTCCTAACCTCAATGTTATATTTTGACAAGTGTTCGGTCCTTTCAGTCCGGGAACAGTCCGCTGTTGTTCCATTGCTCCATTGCTCCTCTCGAACTTTGTGTTCCGTGTCCAAGTTGAAGAAACTTCTCTTTTTGGTCGTAGCTTTGTTGAGAAGCACGCATTTTGCGGATCTTTACGCCAAATAAAGTCTAAGCGTTCTTCCTTTTTATGTCTCATATAATCCTACGGGGATGTGGGAGACGGGAGTCTTCGACGCTTTTACGGCGTTCTAGCCGACACTTTTAGGTCACCCGGCGCCATATTGGATTTTTGTTTCAGGCCTTTTTCATCTTCTTCCAACTTTTTCATCTTCTTCCAACTTTTCGTTTTCTTCACCTTACGTTTTCTCCACCAAACTACTGCTGATACCTTCAGATGAAGCCCTGACGACTTCTCCACGCCCTGCCCTGTAATGAGAGTTCCAAGCAGCCCCTGAGGAAGGCTGTTGCCAATGTCCACAGACGCCATGTGCTGAAACCCCGTCGAACTGCATCTACACCTTAGGAAAAACCATTGTTATACATGGGAAATCATTTCTTGGCAAGGGGCAGGGATTCATGACTCACTCTGCGGTTGGGTTTTGTGTAGGAAAGGTGCGTCTTTATTTAATCCAAAATATCTTAAAAATGTACTCGCAAGAAGAAAAGTTCCAAATGATAGAATGATACATCCAGAATAATTCAGCACGCGCGGTTGTTGAATTATTTGCGGTACGCTTCCCAGATCGGCCAGTTCCGTCTCACGCAACGGTTACAAATACCTACGAAAAATTCAAGAGGGTGGGCTGCTTACATAAGTGCCATAGCTGCATGCACCCGGAAGGTTTGGAAACCAAAAATTAGCGAGAAAAGGGAGGAGATCGAAACTGCTGTTTGTGCCGCTGCAGAAGTATCTGAGCCATGCTCAAGCAGAAAAATTGCTGAAATGGTACCAATAGCCGATCTCACACCCAGAACAACAAGAAATATTTTGCATCGCAACGGCTATCATAGCTTCAAGGTTGGAACGGTTCAAGAAATATTTCCTTTAGACAAATACCGTCGAATGGAGTTTTGTGAAACTGTCATGGAGAAGGCGAACAGGGATGGAAGGCGAACAGAAACTGAATGTGTGGGCAGGAATTTTAGGTAATAACATTATCGGACCGTTCTTTATTGATGGAACTCTTACGGCTGCAAAATATTTGGCGTTACTACAGACGCAGATTGTTCCTGCAATTAGGCAGCTTGGCATTGATCTCGCTAATATTTGGTTCCAACAAGATGGATGCCCGGCGCATAATGCGGCGATCGTACACACTTACCTTGAAAGTGTGTTCGGCCACCGGATTATTGGCGGTAACGGAACAATAAAATGGCCTCCTAGATCACCCGATCTAGCGCCCAATGATTTTTTCTTGTGGGGTTATGTGAAAAGTACTGTTTACACTTTCAATGAGAGAGCAGACAATTTGCATAACCTACAGGTGAAAATCGTTGAAGCGCTCGAGCAAATACAGCCTTCTACCCTCTTGAGAGTTCGTCAGGAGTTTTATAACCGCCTGACATACTGTTCATTGAATGAAGGAGACGTTTTTGAGCCCCAGCTGTGAAGGACCATTTGAAACATTTGTGTTCATTATTGCGTTTTATTTTTGAGAACTTATTTTTTTTGTTAGAATATCTTTTTATTTTCGTTACACATTTTTAAGAGTGTACTATTTTTTGTTAGAGTGGGTATCTTCTTATTTTTGTTATGAGACGCAACCTTTATTGCTACAAAACCAATTATCCATTCATAAAAATAAGTAGAGTGATTTAGGTGATTTCGTGAAATCTCGAAATCACCGAAATCGGTTCACAGGACGTCCAATCGAACTGGTGCGTAATGCGCGCATCTACTGTACTTCTTCTGTCGACTCAACGCATACTGAAATTTGCAGCAGACCGCAGACCTGTATCACGAATGAGAATAATAGGCAGATACGCTGTGGCCTAGACGTTAGAACTTCATAAAGATAACATTGAAGCTGAATGCTGTTGGAGTATAGCATTTCGAATATTCAAAGCGGAGCGGGACACTATACTCGTTCAATGGGTCATCAAGCCACAGTCTTTTCAACAAAGAAATTATTTTACGAAAATGCGTTATATTTTTACGATTTTGTCGTCACCAAATCTCTGTTTCTCAAAATGTACGTCTATTGTAGAATTTTCAGCAAACTAAGCAAGAAACGTGATCTAGTATTTACTCAACATTACGGATTTCTCGAAATACATTAAAAAATGTGACCTAGATACCTAACTGCCCCAAGTTCTTTAAATATAACACCTTAAACCAGGGTTACCAGGTGCTCAGTCACGTTGATTGTCATGTTGTACTGCGCAAGTCAGCAAACAATCTGGCGTAATAAACGTTAGGAATCATCAGGTATTGCCAGATTCCCGAATACCGGGCACCATAGTACCCGTTATAGTTGTCCTTCAAAGTTGTCAAATCGCCCCTATGGCGCAAATTCGCCACACCAGGCAACTGTGCCATAAACAAACCTTGTTTTTCACTACTATTTGATAGTCATATGGTAGTTATAGCCCTATCTAGCGGTCCATGATTTCTCTCAATACTGTTGTATCTCTACTGGCAACAAGAATAGGGATCACAAAATCATTTATACAACAATATACAAACATGAAAAATATGATTTGAACCATGAAACATTAATACAATTTTAATAGTTTGAACTTTTTTCATTTTTGGAATACTCTTATGTGGAATCTGCAGCTATTTTTCCCGAAATTTGGGTAGACTTAGATTTCTTAGAAATATGATATATTGGTATCGGCAACTCTGCGAATGGGAGAAACAAATCGCATTTGTTGAGCGCATCCGTCTAAGCGGCAGGCGCTAGCGCCCGTTCTGCCATCTCTCTTTTATCACTCTTCTACTTTACCCCATTGTCCGTCACACTCCGACGCTACCAGATAGGATCCTACAATCGAGTGTCTTTCACGCACCTACATACTTTTGTATATTTCCATCTCTCTTCCTCATCATAATGTATAATAATGGTTTTTCCGAAGGTGTATATACTTAAGCAGCTAATTTCACTTAATATGAATTATTGATCCTGAACTTCACAGCTAGTGTGATCCTGAGGTATGCATACCCCGGAAACTTGGTAAGTCACTAATGTTCGTTTTCATTTGTTGTTAGGTGATCGATTAACCATTGCAAAGTGAAATTTTGAGCTTACTGTGATCATTTTGAATACTTGAAAATCCTGTCATAGCACCCTTCAGGTAGTTTGTTGCAAACCTTGTCATAGCACCCTTCAGGTAGTTTGTTGCAAACTTTGTAATAGCACCCTTCAGGTGATTTATTAAAAATAGTTAAATAGATTTTGGGCAAGCTCTGGAAATTGGCAATCTTTTAATTTACCCCAGCACCCTAATCCTCCAAATCAACAACCACTTCGAACCCCAGAAGTAACATTCATCGTGCAGGGAAGTGCATCTACAACCACCCCCCTGGCACGAGGGTAACATTTTGTACAATACATTACAGAATACCTATTGAGCTTTCTGTCTACTCTCAGTCGTCTCCTACGGGTATTTTCAACGTGATTTGCAATACTTGTATGCTTAGGTATTTATTGTTGCTACCTATTATATCGGAAAACAATACCCACATATCACGTTATCTCAAGTGACACTCTTAACCATAATCCATGTAAATATTGTCCGAAGTATCATTCGAAAAGCTTTCTATTACGAAACAATAAATTATATATATTTTGTTGATTAGATACAGCCCACGCTACGATAAAATTCGTGATTGTACAACGATAATTCTATCATCAGGGCTGCCGGCCGTAGGATATGATCATTTCATTGTACTTGTAAGTCGTAATGTTACTTATCGAAAGCCTTCGAAATACTGATTCATGGTACACTGGAGCCGATAAAGTGTCTATTTATTGATTGCGGCGGAAGCATGCACAATTTGAATCGTTGAAATGTTTAGATATACAGGGCGTTCTAGTATGGTAGTTCTGTGAACTAAGGGCGAGATTGAGTCTGATTTCGTCACGATATTTTATTGTAGATTGTATTTGCCATATTAAGGGTGGATTTCACAATTTAACAAACCATTATTCTGCACCAATAGGGTACAAGTACCAAACAGTCCGTTAAATATACCCAATCAGCCTCAAGATCTCTCCGTAAAATTTTTGGCAGCAAATAGCATCAAGGTATTCAAAACGAAACACTGTAAAATATGAAGATTGCCAATGAAATCTTTTCAGTTTATTAAATATTATGAAATTATATAAAACTGAGCCAACATTTTTAAAAATGCTTGATGTCTGAGTAAAATCTATTTTTTCAGATTAGCTGAAGGTTTTTCCATGTACATTGCAACTTTTGTAATCCATATGTGATTATATCACCTACTGTGTGCTTATAGTTTATCCTACATTTGCAAACTTGCACTTCCAAATCCTTCCATGAAAAAGCCTTTTCACTCAAATTTTTGTTAGGTGTTGCATTTCAACACATTCATACACTTCTTTCCAGTTCCTCAACGATATTTTAACCACACTGGTCCGAAACTGTTCAACAGTTTCAACATTCATACATACAATTGCAGTTGCAGTTTTTTGTTTTAATTTCAGTGTATAATCAGTCGCACCATCGGTGATGGTACATTCAACATAACCACGTATTTAGGGGTTAGTGCAGATTTAACGTGTACACGACAGTGTAATATGTATTTCTTCACAAAAAAATTTTGGAGGGAGCACTTTATCAAAAGCAGCAAATGTAAAAGATTCATTTCGCACCCTCCAC
>CAVLJG010000001.1:2351500-2494570 GCA_963669975.1 Acanthoscelides obtectus | reverse complement strand
GATTATTTAGTCATATTGAAAGAAAGAATATTGAACGTCGTATGATTACTCAGCGCTTCACAATTTAATTTAAAGTTATAAACCTTTAAAAAATGAATGATCAGGAACCTGAAATACGCGCAAATATTAATATTAACAAATTATAACTTTATAAAGCTTAAAGTATGAATTAAAATGATTAGAAATATTAGGAACGGTACACAATATAAAACTTAGTAACTTTTTTTAAGTTTATAATATTCGACATATTTAGGATTATATTAAAAAATTATTGAAATATCGAAAACGCATAAAAACATGGCTTAAAAAAGTTCTAACAAATGAAAATGACAATAAAACATCCACGCATTTTATCGAAAGTTATAAAAGTTTTGTTACTTGTAATATGTTTTATCTGCCCCCTGGAATTAATGTTAGAACCTTGTTCCCAAGGTTTGAAAAACATCCGATTGTTGTCTATTACTCGTATTTACCTGCTGGATTTTTAATCCGGTGGACAGTCCATCTAGAAAGGCCCTCCTGGATGAAGTTACAGAATCATCAACCCATACTTTACTTGTAGTGTGTCCTGCGTTTACCCACGTTTCATCAAGGTAATAAATCTTCCTGTTTTGATTTCCATATTTCCCAATTTTGTTAAATAATCCCTCCTCCATAGCACAATTTCTTCTCTATCCAGTAGTAAACTATTACGACCCCGTTTTTTTCATTTGAAATTTAAATGCTTCAGTAACGCATGGAAAGTTGATCGTTTGAAATTTGGCAACGTTGTATCTCCATTTACCTCCTGCAGTACTTTATTATTTCATTCCTAAAGAAGAATTCATGCACTTTCCTCCTAATCGCATGCTTATCAGCTTCATCCAATGATTTAACAATACTTTTGCGATGTTTACTGGTCATTGGCTCAGAAAAGGTGTGATTTTTTTTGTATTGTCTTAACACATTAAACACTGATGCGCGACACACCCCAACTTTGTGAGAAACCTTCACAACAATTTCTTTGATGGTTGATGCCTCGTTCTCCTCGCGCTCGATCTTATATATATTCAAAATGACCTCTTTCATTTCTGCACTGAGGTGTCTTTTTTTAGAGCGTTTCCTAGGTGGACTACAGGAGTTTACAACTTCATCGGCAGTATCTGTACTACTGGGCATTTTGCGCAAGCAGTTGATAACAATAACAATCAATAACAAGGTATAACAATAACAACGACAAACTCAACAACTTAATAAGATAACAAACGAAAACGTCCAAAGAAATATCAAATTGCAATGATGCACACGACATACGTAACACGTCTGAACCTGAATGTGACTCTGCCTTGATACGACTGCTCTGCCGCTCGGCATAGGCATTTAATTGCGAATTGACCAATGAGGGCTCCTGTTTTACGTCGAGACGGCGGCGTTAGCGTGAAAATCACCCGAACCTTTTGTTTACATCCGGTCTATCTCTTATCTGAATATACTGTAGAATGGATATTGCTTCAAGATATCAGCTTATTTCTCAAAAACGGCGGAATGGATGACAGCAAAAGCCTGTGGGTGTAAGTAACCAGGTAACAGTTCATTTACTCTCAACCACTTCATGTCATCGAAAAAAGGGCCGATATGATCATATTTTTTCAAATTATTGATCAACCTACAACATGAGTTTTGCATTTTTTGGAGACGTGCTAGAGATATTGAGTCAAGAAATGGAAGATAAACTAAATCGCAATAACTAATTTTGGACATTACCAAAGATTCACACAAAATTTTTTTAGTTGTAAAGGCAAGAAATTGTTTATCAAGATATAATTGACGTAAAATTGATATTATGATATTATCTACATGTTGTATAAAATTTAGATATACTTATAGTCTCACCAATTAGTTTTACTTTCTTTTGGCATCACTTCTAAATAGTTTTGGTGAAAAAATAATGACTTTCGATTTTAAAGGGTTCAACTGAAGGTTATGATTTTTTGCATACGTACTAATAGATGTTATATCTTCATTTACCTCAGATTCAGCATTTCGAATGTCGTGATTATGGAAATGAGTGTAGATCTGTGAATCGTCGGCAAAGAATTGGATATTACAATATTTAACAACTGAGTGGAGATCAGAAATATACAAAATGATTAGGAGTGGCCCAAGTACAGACCCTTGAGGCACTCCGGAGTAAATGAGGCACTTCACAAATCACAGTTATTTAATGAAAAATGTAGGTTTGGTTCAAAAGGTGTCATATCCCCCAGAACATTATATAAAAAAACTGCAGTGGTGCCATCGAGAAGAACTAAATAAATTCTTCAGGCTCCTAGAGTATGACGACTAAGAGAACAATAAGCAAAACTGACATTTAAATTGAAAAAGATGCCAGTAGCTCATTGTAATAACTGTCTAAAGTCAATAGCATTGTCATATGTTGTTGACCCTGATACAATGTACATATTTGCACAATGTGTTTGCATCAGTCGTTTTAACTCAGATTCTCAGTTTGCTTAGCAGTGACAGAAATTAATATTACAGGAAGTAGTAAACGTACATATTATATCGGATATATTCAATTACATCTAAGGTGATGGCGGTTGATATAACTATTTCAGCTACTGTATAATAGATAAATTATAATTTCCTTGAATCTATACACCTATTCACATAGTTTGGTGATAGATTTGTCTATTTCTGTCACCACGTAAATTCAGTAACACAAGTTGGGTATTTTGGTTGAATAAATATTTTTTTTTATTGAGAAAACACAGAAGCTGCATCAACAACGCAGGGTTATTAGCGACTGGACGACAATATTACAATGATAGGGTATATAGTTACTTGCAATACATCAGGTATTAGATTAAATTACAGTAGAACACCGATTATACAAAATAATGTATACCAAAGTTTTTAAGCAAATCATCTCTATCTACACGTCTGATTGCCTCAAGTTTCTGTTATATGGTAATAACAACGCGATTTCCCAAACAACTTCTATTAAAACGGAGAAACTATTGTATGCGATCGGTTTCGGATAAGCCGGATCTCGGATAATCGGGGTTCTACTGTACAGGTATTGGATTCTGTGAGAAACTGTAGTGTTCGTTCGTAGTGTACGAGGTGAGGGAAGTGAATAATTATGATTTCGTACCTTTTTTTACTCAATCACTTGTATCAAATATCTTAAAAACAAATAAAAGTTAAATTAATGCATTCAACGCGCAATACCAACTCCAAATTTATGTTCTAGCTCAATTTGAAATTCTCGGATCCTATTTCCAAGTCATTCATCCAACAGATACGATTCTTTCCTATTTATTTTCCTCCTTCCTCTCTTAGATCCGGGATCCCTAACGTACAAAACCAAGAGCAAAGGCTCTTTCGATTCCTCTGACAAACAACGATGAATAGGTCTTAATATTTTTCTAAGCTTCCTACATCGCAGTCCAGGTGAACGCAGTCATCAGGTTATCAGGAGATCATGAAGAAGCGACAGTAGGATGAAAAATCGTGTGAAAGAAGAGAAGTAGTAAGAAGATTTTGGAGTACTGTTAACATCTTACCGGGCAGCATTAGATTGTTTTTGAATCTCTAATACTGTCAGGTAAAGATGTCCTCCGGACTCCTAATACAACATTTACTATCCATAAGTTTGTTTAAGCGATGTTAATTTTTTACAAATATTAGACTAGAATTTAGTACAGTGGACCTCCGATAATCCGGCCCGTGTCTAATCCGGCGCCCCCTGTAATCCGACATGTCTTTGAATATGTATTACATACATACGTATTTGACCATCTTCGCTAATGTAGATCACGCAGGTTTGAACAAGTTACAACTTGTACGCGCCACCGCTATCGTGCTCGACGCGTAGTTCGAATTTGACTACTTGTGATAGCGGTACGGCCTAGCGTGCGTTCATTGTTTACTATTTATTAATAATTGTGTATTAAGTATAGTATCTACTAATGTCATCACAAACTCAGAAGCGACAGCACAAAACATTGACTATTAAAGAAAAATGTGATACCGCTTAAATCACAATGAAACTTTCAGCAGTTTAGCAAGTGAATACGGCGTAGGCCGATCTACAATTTATGATATTAAAAGTAACCACGAGGAGATCAAGAAGTTCGTTTCCACTACAGACTGCGGGCCAGGCAAGAGACAGACACAAGAAAGCTGAACATCCAGACGTGGAAGAAGCTTTGTACATGTGGTTTCTTCAGGAAAGAAATAGGCATGCACCAATTTCAGGACCCATGTTGGCCATGAAAGCTAAGTTTTTTCAGGCAATAACAAAAAAAGATGATTCTGTGGCCAGCAAAGGATGGCTAGAACGTTTTGAAAGTCGCCATGGCATACGTTTAATGACTATTACAGGAGAGAAACTTTCTCACGATGCCCCCTGCATAGAGCCCTTTAAATTAAGATTCTTGCAAAATGTGTACGATTTAAATCTTGACCCGTCACAGGTGTACAATGCAGACGAATCAGGACTTTTTTGACGTGTGATGCCTAACAAAACTTTCGTTTCTTGTAACGAAAAATCCGTACCTGGACGGAAAGTAAAGAGCGTGTAACCATACTACCATGTGCTAACGCTGCGGGCACATACGCGCTTAAAATGATAGTCATTGGGAAATCTAATAAACCACGGGCATTCAAAAACATTGATTTACCTGTACACTATTACGGACAAAAAAGTGCATGGATGACAAAAGACCTTTTCAAAAAGTGGTTTGATGAATGCTTCGTACCTGAAGTTAGAAAATGGTTAAAAGATCATAATTTTCCTCAAAAAGCGTTGTTGCTTCTTGATAACGCTCCCGGTCGTCCGTCTGAAGAAGAACTAACAACTGAGGATAAATGCATCACTGCGATGTTTCTTCCGCCAAATTGCACTGCACTGATTCAACCAATGGACCAGAATATCATTCAGTTTGTCAAGCAAGACTATAAGAAAAACCTACTTCTGAGAGCCGTATCAAAAGGCCAACCAATAGAAAAAGCTTTAAAAGAATTTAATATGAAAAGCTTGGTTTTTGCTCTTTGTCAGTCGTGGAATGCGTTACCGTCATCAACTATTAAATCGTCTTGGAAAAGGTTATGGCCAGATATACTCACCACCCGTAGCAGCGTTCCACAAATCAGTGTTACTTCGGAAGTTATAGCACAAGTCGCTACTGAAACACAGATAAGTCCGGAAGATTTGGAAATCTGGTGCCGTGGAATTGATAAAGAGGAAAATGTTTTTCATGAAATGTCTGACGAAGAGATTATAAAAGAGGTATCTAATTATACAACAAACAATCAGGAAAATAACGACGATGTGATCGCAACTGCTCCACAAGTCACAGCACAAGACGCAATTAACGCCTTTGAGTTAGGTTTACAATGGGCTGAAGAGAATGGTACATCCTACAACGAACTTTTACTTTTGAGAAGACTGAGGGACAAAGCTCTGATCTCGCGTTATAACAACCTTAAACAAAAAAAATGAATATTTCCAAGCACCATAATTTGATAAATTCATTAGTGATTCTGATTAATAATTCTTGATTATTTTGGTACATATGTATGTGCATTTATGCTTAATTTTATAATAAAACGTAAGCTCCCTACTGTTATTTAATTTACTAAATTCGACATACATAAACTATGATTTGTACTTCAAAGTACATACATATACATAACATATATAATCTTACCATTGGATATGTAATTTGTCGGATTACAAGGTACTATTTTGTAAAAAAATCCGGACTATAGGGGTCTTAGGCAGTGCTCTATAATCCGACAAATTCGATAGTCCGACACTGCCCTGCATAATGTTTGTCGGATTACCGGAGGTCTACTGTAAATGTTTGTTATATTCCACAAAGGCGAGGAACAATAGTTAATTTCATAACTAATGCAGAAAGTGATACTTTTCCGCACATCAATATAGACAGAGAAAAAATCGATAAATAATTCTGGGTGTTGCATTCTATATGTCACTTAGTATACTTCGATGGCAGTATTAGCATATATCTATTAATGATTTTAAGGATTGTTAGCATTTAGGGTAATACTTAATTAGTAGACGTGAACTGATCATATTTGAGGGGCCTGCCAAATAATTCTCCACATGTATACTATTGTTGCAACCAGAAAACTAACTGTATAAAGAACTGTTCTGTATATATACTAAGTGACATATAAATCCGAACACCCAGTTTAAATGGTTTTATTTTAATAAAATTTTGTATAAGTACTTAATGAAGATGTTACCTCTGATGAAGATTAAAGGTGACCTGGAACCATAAGCTATAGCACCCCAAACCATAACTCCAACAGTGTGATGAACATGTCTTTCAACAAAAAACTGTGGATTCCTCCTTTCACCACGTCGCCTTAACCCTGGCACGACCGTCGTGCATGCCTAAGCAAAATCGAGACTCGTCACTAAAGACAATACTGTTCCATTCCTGATCCCAGAGTGACCGTTGTCTGCACCACTCAAGGCGATTACGTCGGTATTCTCGACTTAAAGGGAGGACCCAGTTTGGCCGGTATGAAAACAAGCCAAAACTTCTCATTCGTCGGTAAACACTTCGCATGCCAATAGGTCTGCGGTGTTCTGCAAACCATTCATTTGCAATGGACCTGGTAGTGGAGAAACGGTCCCTTAAGGCCAATAATCTTAGGCGGCGATCTTCACGGTCTGTTGTTCTACGGCGGCGTCCAGTGCCCCTTGCTCTTTGCGTACGGCTTCTCGAAGCCATGCCTGACAACACCTAACCACAGTGTCTACACTTCTTTGCACTCTAACTGCAATTGCCCGAAAAGAAAGTCCAGCTTCCCGAAGTCCCACTATACGGCCCCTATCAAACTCACTAAGTTGACGAAATCGTACAGGTCTCCGTACTCTAGGCATCGTAACCGATCGTAAAGGATGTCAAGAACCAAAATCCGCCAACGTTGATTCTTTACTGCAGCTGAAATATTCATTTTTAGAGCGTTAGTGAATTAAAAAAAAGCAGTATAAAAACCGGAATGTCCAACTGATAAGGCTGAACATTTTTTCACTTGTTATTTACAGTAAGATAAATACATTCACCAACTTTTATTAAAATAAAACCATTTAAACTGGGTGTTCGGATTTATATGTCACTTAGTATAGATATTATTGCATGCAGTCTCGCATTTATTCAATAAGTCTACGTAATTGGTATTAGAATCATTCATACAGTTGTTTTTTTCGGTTGTCAAGGCTGTGATATGGTGTTACATTATGCATAAGTCCATTAACATTTGAATAATTTAATATATTTTGGTACGGATGGAAGGTCACATATTTTATGGTAAGAATTAAGTACAACCAGTGGTATAATTTCAGTTAACGCTGGGATATCATTAGGTGTATCGAGGAAGTTTTAACAGGATTATGTTAATACTACTATAATTATAACTAATTACCTTTGTAAGATTATATTTTGTTGAAGAGTTTGTTAAACGATCTGGAATCAGTTAGGCTGTTAGGTATACAGTGACTATAGGTAGTCGGATTCTTCAACCACCGGCTAACATAGCATTATTCGGGTTTTGGAACCAACTACCACAAGCTATCAATATGTTCATCAACTAAAACTACACTCAGGTTCACAAACAAGAAAACTGGCCAAATTCACAATGTCACAACTTTTTTGCTTTTACCACAACTTTTCAGTTTCTTTGCCAACTCGTCATCCGATTCTGTTTAAAAAATGTTTCAAGACTACGCACATGCGCCATTTTGACATTTTCAACTCACACTTCCACGTTAGAATCAATTTCATAACTTGACGCATTAAAAAATAATTTAGAAGCACGGTACATCCTAAGATGAAAAGTTTCATCTAGTACAGAGTTCCCCAAACTTTTTTGTGTCGTAGACCCCTTGCCATGTTTTTCCGTGTTGGGTAGACCCCCTACTTACCTGATATTAATTTCCTGTAAATTTCTAACTGTAGTGAAGTTTAGTGTTAAAAACTTAAAGTTAATTTATACATTTATTAATTGAATTTATATTAAAACTACGCAAAATAAAATTTTGTATCTGTTATGTAAAATATACGTAACATTAAATAAACAGGTGTCTGACCAATAAGTGCCCGCATTGGGAATAAGTGCCCGCATTGAAAAAAAAATAAGAGGGATAAAATAAAAAAAAGTGAAAAATAATAAAAAAAATGTTTTTTACTTAAAATAGTACAATAAGCGAGTTCGTTTATTAACTATAACATAAACGTATGTTCTACAATAATTTCACTGTTAGTTTGATTAAATTCCGCTTCTTATACGTTTAAGTTATCTAAAAATAGGCAAAAAATTAACGAATTTTAGTGTGTACCTTATCCTTGAATTTTCAGAATAATTTAAAAAACATATTTTCTATAAAGGGGGTTCTTTAAAAAAATCAATGCGGGCACTTATTCCCAATACGGACATTTATTGGTCAGACACCAATAAACATAAAATAAACTATAAATAAAATAACATAAGCAATAAGTCAATATTTTTAGTGAGAAGGATGAACCTGATGCTTTAATAATAAATTATCAACATTTGGCGTCAATTTTGTAAGGGTTAATCTTAAATCTCCTCGGCTAATGATGTCCAGTGTGTTACTTTTTTTCGTTAAGAGATTGGTAACAGCGCTGCACCCCCTTTCCACTAGGTATGACGATGGAAAGGAAATTAAAAATTTCCTCGCTATATTCCATAATACGGGATAAGTAACGGGTATGTTGTTTTGCAGCCAGAATTGCTGATATCCGTTTTTAAACTGAACCTTAAGTTCTTCGTTTGTACTTAGTTCAGTCAGTTCCTCTTGTATTATGACATTCGTTTCTTCTATGTCACCATATGGATTAATTATCCACGGTGATATTACCATAGTCAAAATATCCTCAAATCTAGATTCAAAATCTGAATAGAGGGCATTTAAATGTTGAACGTAAGTTGAAACGTCGTCTTCCTGGCAGCTTGTCTGTGCCAAATTGGGGAACTGAGAAAATTCGCCCCGTCCATTATTTTGCTTCATTAGTTTAACTCTGGCAAGAAACGCTGATAAGATGGACTTTGTTTTGATCAAATTTAAACATAAGCCTTTCGACAGCCAGCGTACTTCAGTGTGAAGGAGTAATTGATGAAAGAGTTCGTCATTTTCTTCACACAACTGCGCAAATAACCGCGTATTCAACGCGTTGCTTCGGATTCGGTTTACTGCATCAATGACTAAATTAAGTGATTATGCAATTCATGCAATCTAGCACTCATATTTTTAGCAACTAAATGTTGTCGATGGATGACGCAATGTATTGCTAACACCCCTGACACATTTTGTTTTAAATAGCTTATAAATGCACGATAACGTCCAACCATGGCAGCTGCTCCATCTGTAGCTACTGATATTATATTTGATAAAAGAATTGCTTTTTCAATGAAGTAATCCTTCAAAACATGAAATATTGATTCACCTTTAGTGTCGGTTATCAAAGTTCTTGCGAAGAGCAGTTCTTCGTAGATTTCTTGATTCATAATAAAACGAACATATGCCAATAATAATGCTGCATTATCAGGTAAAGTTGACTCGTCCAGTTGTATAGAGAAATGGGTCGTTTGCAAATAATTACATAAGAAGCTTTCAATATAAGAACTCATTTCATCAATACGTCTTTCAATAGTATTGTTGCTTAAGGGAATTCTTTTAATGATATCAGATGCAGGTTTATGTAAAACAGTTTTTAAAACCTCTTCAACGGCTGGCAAAATTAACTTCTCTCCGATAGTATGCGGTTTTCCGGATTTTGCTATAAGTAACGAGATATTGTAAGACGCCCGCAAACCATCATCATTTCTTTGTGACGTCGAAGCGAACATTCTGTCCAGTGTAGGTCTCTTCTGAAATTTATCTTTGAGTGTTTGAAAGTATTTCAAATCTTTCTCTGTTTTATCAGGGTGGCATCTTCTTGGATGATCTTGTAGTTTAGATCGTTTCATAGCGTCATTGCCCAAAACTTTGTTGCATAAAAGGCACATAGGCGATTGTTTGTCCGGCAATGATGGAATGAAGCCAAATTTCAAATAATCAACACTGTACTGTCTACATTTCTTTTTAGATTCGGACATGGCATCAGTCATCTGTGGGCAAAATTAAATTATTTAAATAAGACAGAAAATCCAGCAGCTGTATATTAAAAATATTTTTTGATTTTTCCGAAAACATTCCATAATTCGAACATCTTCTTGCAACAATTAGCTCGAATTACGGAGATTGCACTGTAATTATATTACCGGTTGCTAAAACTTTCAAAAAGAAACTATTGAGGAGTAATCGTGTAATTTTGCATGATTGAATATTTAACTACTAATAACTAAAGTCATGATTGGCGTAATTTATCTATCTTTGCTAACTACGAGTACAAAACTAAAATTTAATAAAAAATAATGTACTTACTTTTGTCCAGCACTCTCAAACAAAATAACACTGACTCACTATAATTTGTGTGATATACTATCTGTTTATATTTTTTAAAATATTTTCTTAGCACTTTCCTTTTCAAGATTCAGGAAACGAATAAACGTATTTCTTCCACATTCGTATTTATAGAGTGACGAATTGAACAAGTCAGTGCAAGGTAGCGAAGCTCTGAGACTGCGACTCTCAGGTTTTTACAAGTTCAAAATGTATTGCGACCACAAAGCAAATACCAACATCCTACAACTTACACAATTTTATAAACATATATAATAATTTTTTTACTTCATAGGTACTTTTATAAATAATGTATATGTTTTGATATTATAAGATAGTATGATGTAAGTAAATAGGTACTATTAGTGTAGGTGTTGAGATCCACTATCGTGGACCCCCATATTCATTTCATGGACTCCCAAATTTTTTTTCGCTAACGTAGACCCCTTGCAGGTTGTCATAGACCCCTAGGGGTCGATATAGACCACTTTGGGAATCAATGATCTAGTATGATCATCTTCAATGTGTGATTTTTAGGACAAAGCACGATATTTGCGAAACTAAACCGTTTTTCATATACTACAAGTACACACTTGGCCAAGTCTGCAAATAACCTTGATATCCATTGATTTACCGAAATCTGAACATATGAAATTATTGTAATACTGCTTAGTTGTTAACTTGTCCCCAGGACATGAATAAAAAAATTTCCCTAGAAAATTGCCATTACAATGAAGCATGTTTGTTTCTAGATTACGATTACTGTTAGTACTCATTGTTCGCAGTGCGGCAACACAGACATATTCACGTAGCAACTCGCATAAGTCAACGTTCTGTGTATGCATGAGAGTTTACGGAATTACGTAGTACAGCTTAGATAACAATTAGGTATGAAATTCTCCTGTCACTCTCAAAACTGGAGAAAGTCGAATGTAAAATGATAGATGTTTTAGTGTTCAGCAGCAGCCGGTGTTGCCATGTACCCTGCCAGCGCCCGCAGACTTTGCAATCGTACTAATTATACTATTCCAAAATTATCTGGTGTATTTTGTGTGCACCAATGATAAAAAGGAATATTTTGTCCAAAAAGATGCGACGAAATATTCATATTTATTTATGAAAAAGTTTTAAAATAAATTCGTATTTCTGTTTACAATAAACAGAAAATATTTATACCTTCAATCTATTCCATTTTCAATGTAAACCTGACTTTTCTGACAACTCCTGAGCTAGGATGCTACATACACTGCAAGTTTTTAATGTATAAGCGGTCGGTAGCTCCGATATTTTGAATACCTAGAAAAGTTACATATTAAAATTGTAGGCAGCAAAACTATACGCTCCTTACTTGGACAATATGCCAGTTTGAACAAAGTGATTCATAACACTGGACAACAAATTTTAGTTTTTTAATTGTATCTTGTGGGAAAAGTGCACTTCTTTGTTAATTTTGGGGCGCTGAATCCAAAAATGACAATGAAATAAAAAAATTAGTTGCGGTTTAGAAAAAAAACTTTTTATTTTTAAGGATATATTAAAAAAAGTAACAAGATTCATATACTTATAAGAATCACTATATGCGCTGTCTTTTTGCTGTTCTTTTATGGATCGTTTCTGGAGCATCTCTACCAAGAGTCCAACAGTAGTCTGCAAGCATGGAAGGATTCCACTTTCCCTGGTACCTTTTTTCCATTGTTGAAATATCCTGATGAAAACGTTCGCCGTGCTCATCACTTACGGCTCCGCAATTGTCAGGAAAAAAGTCCAGGTGTGAGTGTAGGAAATGTATCTTAAGAGACATATTACAGCCCATCTTTTGATACGATGACAGCATATTTTTGACAAGGGTTTTATAGTTGTCAGCTTTTCTATTTCCCAAGAAATTAGTGACCACTAGACGGAAATCATTCCAAGCAGTTTTTTCAATACCTGTTAAAGTGTTTTCAAACTGTGTATCTTTCAAAATATTTCGAATCTGTGGCCCAACAAAAATACCTTCTTTAACCTTTGCCTCACTTAGTCTTGGAAATTTCTGACGCAGGTATTGAAAAGCTGACCCATCTCTATCTAATGCCTTGACAAAGTTTTTCATTAGGCCCAACTTGATATATGCAGTGGTGGTAATAAATTTTTTTTCGAATCTGCTAATGGCATATGCTGTACATTTTTTTGACCTGGCTCTAGGAATTGACGAACAGGCCAGTTTTGTCTGTTGTAATGAAGTGCCTTTGCCCGACTGTCCCATTCACACAAAAAACAGCAAAACTTTGTGTAGCCTAGCTGCAGCCCAAGTAAAAGTGCAACAACTTTCAAATCGCCACAAATATGCCATTGGTGCTCATCGTATTTTATGCATGTCAATAGGTACTTCATATTGTCATATGATTCTTTCATGTGAACTGCTTTAAACTCAATGTTGAACTGTCTATAAACAATCTCCATTCTTCTGGGTTATAGTTTATATTTAAAGCCGCCAGTAAGCCGTTAATGTTACTGCAGAAAACCAAGTTATTCTCCATATTGAAAAATGGTTCTAAGTCTTTGTGGCGTTTACGAAAAACACATACCGCAACATCGTCTTCTAACAAGTTCTACTGCTGCAGTCTTGATCCAAGTAAATCTGCCTTACATTTTGGAAGTTCTTAAATCATTTAGTTCTGACTGTGTTATTTTGTGCGGTTGGTGGCATGACGGTATAAAATCAGGATCTCTTGACGTTGATGGCATATCTTCTTCCTGATTCGTTTTCTGATTCGCAAGTGTAGGATTCTGGGGGTTTTGGAATAGGATTTTCGTCACTGGCACAGGCTCATCGCAGATAGTATGTTTGGGTAGTTAATAACCGATTTTTTTTTCTTGTACATACCTGTGGCTTGTCCAGCACAAGGTACCATGCAAAAGTAACAATCATTAATATGATTTGTAGGCTCTCTCCGAACCATTGGGACAGCAAAGCGCATAGACCGTTTTTTGCCATTTAACCAGCTCCTCAGACTTGAAGCACATGTATTACAGCAAATGTGGGGTGCCCACTGTTTGTTTTGATCACCTAGTTTACAACCGAAATAAAGCTGATATGCCTTTGTTATTAGTGGAGTAATAGACCGTCTCTGAGACGCAAAAGTCACATCACCACACACGTAACAAAACTGATCTGGATTGTTTACACACTTTCGAGACATCTTGCATGAACGCTGTCAGCCAACTGAGGAAAAAATGGCTAATATAAAACAATATAATGTACACGTATGTATAACGTAACACAATCATGCCGATTACATCATCTTTCCTTGCCGAATATAAAAATGTAGCACGTGCATTCTTGTGAATAACAGTATATTAACACTGTCACAGCAGGAACACATATAATTACCGTATCTCTAAAACTTGAACTAATATTGAAAGAATAAGTTTCATTCCGGCTTTAGCACATTAAAAATAGTAATATTTTGTTGATTTTATTTAGGATATTTTTTGGCTGTTGATCAGTGTAATTACATGGCAACATCAAATGAACTTGCTCAGAATGTGCGAAGAATAAAAATATATTTATGTCGAAATGGTGTACTTTTAAGGATGAACAATATTTCTTAAGTCTCTCATTTGAATATTCATGTGCTCTCGTTTCTTTTTGTGAAGGTCGCATTTGTCTGGTGTTTTTAGAACTGCTTACATTGAAAATGCAACCGATTGATTATATCCTGTAGGAAAAGTAAATATTTGTTCGTTTATTGTAAATACCTCCACCACTGCAAGTTTATTTTGAAGCTTTTTCATATATAAACAGTCAACCGTCGCTTCCTTTTGGACAAACATAATGCCCGAGGCAAAAATTGGACCAATTAGCAGGCGTCTTTGGAGTAATATAATAAGTAATATAATAATATAATAAGCAATGATCTAATTTGGTCGATTTCGTCTAAAATTTCTCTCAAGCTAGAGAAAAATAATACGATTTCTGTAAGATGGGATCCTAATTCTCACACTAAATTAAGAAATACTTCATATATCACTTGATAAAGCCACAAAAATCATTTTTCATTTGTGTCCGGACTCAAAGGTTGATGCTAATTCCACCAGATTGACATGACGTCATTATTTTATTGAACATCACAAAATTATGCTTGATAAATCTTTTGAAGACATATATAAAATTACAGTAGGTATGCCCATTCTTTAACATCGAGCTAATAATCATTTTACTTGACTTCCGTGCGAAAAACACTGTTCCTCAAGCCAGCCCTGTTTACTGTCAACACTGAGATGTCGCGCACTCTACTGGACGGTAGGACAACTACTACGCGCCGCGGTGACGGAGGCAATGCTAGAAGTAGTCTCCCTGTTAACAGGGCTGGCTTAAGGAACAGGGTTCTTCCACGGTAGTCAAGTAAATTGAATATTCACTCGATCTTTGTTAAATAATTAGCATTCTGTAATTTTATTTATGTCCTCAAAGAATTTATCAGGCAGAATTTTGTACAACAACAGTGACGCTGTTATTTTCAATGAAATGCTCATTCAATTGCTTTCATGTCAATCTATACAGGGTGTCCGCAAAGTTGGGGTTTTCCTTTACACGACGTGTAGATCTTGAAAACATAAGCAATTTTCTTAGTACCATATACATCAATGTCTTAAGGGAACCGAGATAAAGGGCTCTGCAACATCAAAAATATCTGAATACCGGCATGTAGCCGCGCCCCGCGATATCACCGAGTGGTACAAGGTCACTGGCTCAACCCGACGACAGAACTGGGTCGGGGTCACTGTGTCAGGTCAGTATGCAACCTTCAACCGACGGTTACGGTCACGCGTGTAGAGGTAAACGAACCCGTGCAAGTATCAAAAACTGAAGTGTGGCAAACGCTGCGTGAAGAGGGGCTGTATCCGTTTCACGTCCAACGTGTACAAGCCCTTCAACCTGACGATTTTCCAGCAAGAGTGCGATTTTGTGAGTGGTTGTTGCATCAACATGACAATAATCCGGACTTTTAGAAGTGCATATTGGTGACAGACGAATCTACGTTCACGCGTAATGGGGTGAATAACTTTCGCAACACTCATGTTTGGTCAGTAGAAAATCCGCACGCTGTCCGTCGGGCACATTTTCAACAAACATTTTCGGTGAATGTTTGGGCTGGCATGGTGAACGGTATGCTCATTGGACCATTTATTCTCCCAAATCGATTGGACGGGATGCAATACCTAGACTTTTTACGCAACATTTTGCCTTCCTTGTTAGAAGATGTGCCATTAAGTGTAAGACAATCAATGTGGTCTCTGTACGATGGTGCACCGCCCCATTTTAGATGCGAAGTGCGTGAGTTTTTGAATGAATTATTTCCGAATAGGTGGATCGGATGTAATGGACCCGTAGCGTGGCCTCCGCGATCTCCAGACTTAACACCATGTGATTTTTTTCTTTGGGGAGAAATGAAACGCTTAGTGTACAAAACTGAAGTGCATACGGTTGACGAACTTCGTCTCAGAATTTAACAAGCTGGTCCTTTCATTCGGGGGAGGGACTCCATTCTCAAAGCCTGCACCGATGCTTGGCTACGTCGTGCACGCACCTGTGTTTTTGAATCAAACGGCGATAACTTCGAACAATACCTATAAAGTACGTTTACCTAAAAACTGTAAACGCGGCAACGCCGTCATATTTGTTACCTCTGTTCGTGGTCTGCACCACCGCCGGCGTCTGCTCGGTAGCGCATCAGCTGATTTCATTTTCTGTTGGAGCGGTATGATTTCGGGCAGAGACGTACTTAGCCCTTCTCGTCAACTGGAGAGTGAGTACTTTATCCTTTATTTTTTTTTACTTGGTCGCCCTCGTTTCACTACACATTACCTTTGTTATTTCAAGGGTAGTTGTTTCTGAAAAGGACAACCCCAACTTTGCGGACACCCTGTATATCTGTGATATTTGTGTCCGTTGCTTTGATGGTTGTACCAGGACAAGAGAGTTTTATGGCTGATTGTTATGCAAGATGTACTACAAGTAAATTAAGCTTAAGCCCCCAGTTTGACCTTTCAGATAAAATTCGGATTTTTCTGCCAAAACGTAAAGGCGCGTGGGTTCCGCATAGTCCTAGTGTTCCAGACAATTGTCGAACATGGTGTGGAATGTAAAAGGTCGTTTAAACTGTATTTTCGATCGATAAGTCTTAATATGGTCATCGGCGTTGAAAAAGGGCTTTTCCTTGGACAGATTTGAGGTAATTTTGCTCAGTCCGAATCTAAAGCTTACAGGATTGTTTACCTAACAACAACACTGAAACATGAAAAGTATTGGAGACGAACCACATTTTTTGATGGATTCTGAAAAGGTCGAACTTCAACTTTGAATGTCATCTTCTTATCTAATAGTTGTCAGGAAAGGTCTTATAAAAAGTAATTTTCCGTTCTGATTTTGTTGCCACGAGATTATAGTGAGGAGGCTCAGTAGGCCCCAAAAAAACTAAGAATATCAAATTAATGAAATTACTTTCTAAGCCTAAGCTGAATAACTAAATAGGTATTTGCTTTGAGCCACGCATCTGCTCGAATCACAACTATTTAAAAAATAATTCATCATTCTTTAAAACACCTATGTAACTAAATAAATTAAAATTAATGTACATAATGTCAGAAAAAATCTATATAATGCCAAAAAAAACACATAATGTCACTTTTCAAGATATATACACCTGCCGGTTTTTTAATTGCTGGTTAACGTTCAAATTAGGCAACAATGACTTGGAAGTTAACAATCACTTGCCTGTTAATTCGTTTTTCAAGTTCGGGTTAACAATCCATAAACCGTTGATGAGGCAAATCTGATTTAATGCTTGAATTATCGCGTTCTATGCGTTTTGTGTTGTCCGGTATTTGAGTATCATGTCATCCTTGACAACGTATGTCACTGTCAAGTTAGGCATTGCAGTTTGACCACAACTTTTCAGTTATCCCATACCTAATACTCTGGTTGTACTTTGCTACGGCCTTAAGGCAAACTTGTCACGTTTTTTAGGCTTAACTTCTGGTTAGTGGTCAAGTATGTATCTCATTTGAATATACAGTGTTTCAGTTTATTGTTGCACAACTTTAAGATTCGATAGAACTTTTAAAATTAATGCATAAAGTCTATATAAATATGGGTCGAAAAATGCGTGGCTTCCGAAATACAGGGTGTTTAAATTTACTTTTTAAAATAGTTTTTTTTAAATATTTCGAACAATATTTGATGTATAATAGTGAAAATTGGTATACAGGGGTTTTTTCGTACGACAAAACGAACCATGGGCATAGTTTTACTGTAGCCGCTAGAGGGCGCTTTCTACTGTACCTGTAGTGTATTAAAATGACCGACAAATTTTTCTTAGTGCAATTTTTTGCTTTTTGAATAAAAAAAACTGATTCTTCGCACTTTTCTGCATAAAAAAAGCTCTCCTGTGAGTTTTCGTTATAGTTAGCCGTTTTTGAGATATTTCGATTTTTAAGGTTCGATACATTTTTAATTATTTATGGGAAAATAATATTTTTTTTACAGTTTCGATTTGGGCATTACAAGCAATTAAGATGATCGTTTAGATTGTGTTTTTAATCCCAGCAATAATTCCTAACTCCAAGTAAACACAAAAAAACAGAATATTAATTTGTTTAATTTTCCAATATTATTTTTAACAAATTAAAATAATTATTTACAACTAAAATGCTATTGGATAGTTAGGACAAACATACAAAATCTAAAGTAGTTGCTCGAAATGTAAACCCAATACACAATTCGCATCTACGAATGATCGAACGTGGTATAGCATTATTCAAATAAGGCCTTATTTCATCACATGCATTCCTGATTCTGTCTATTAGCATATCTCTTGTGGTTACGGGAGTCTGGTACACTTTTTCTTTTAGAAATCCCCACACAAAGAAATCTAATGGATTTAGGTCAGGGGATCGTGGAGGCCAGGCGACTGGTCCTCCACGGCCGATCCATCTTTCTGGATAATTTTCGTCCAGCCAGTTTCTAACTATTCTCGAATAATCAGCTGGACAACCATCAAGCTGGAACCAGGCCGATCTTCTTAAATCTAACATAACATCATCCCACATATTTGCATGTTCAGCCTTTAAAAATTCCAAGAAGGTCGCAGCATTTAACCTTGCAGGCAAAAGGTAGGGTCCAAATAGTCGATTACGGTAGATACCAATCCACATGTTCACACTGAATTCATGCTGAAAATTTCTTTCCCGAACTGCATGCGGATTTTCATGCGACCAAATATGTTGATTATGAAAATTTACCACTCCACGTCTAGTGAAGCATGACATCATCGGTCCATAAAACGTTACTTAAAAACTCCCTATTAATATCAGTTCTATCAACAATCCACTGACAAAATGTGATTCTTCGTTCTCCGTCCCCTGACTGTAGTGCTTGCACAGGTTGCAAATGGTAAGGACGTCTATGGTCATTTCTAAGAACACGGTGAACATGGCTTGCTGAAATTCCCAAGGCACCAGAAACTCTCCTAACACTTGTGGTCGGATCTCTATCAAACTCACGCAGAATCATACGGGTAAATCTGCGCTGACGAACATTTATGTTTTGATCCCTATGGAGATTTCCAAAACCATTTTCAATTATTTGGCGATGCACTCTTACAAATACTGAGCGAGTTGGATGTAGTCTGTTTGGAAATCTTCGTGCGTATTCTCTGGCTGCTTCTGCTGCGTTTCCATTTACAAAGCCATACACAAAATGAATATCCGCTAACCCTTGATTGGAGAATAAAAATGGCATTTTTATAAAAGTTACAAAAAAAACAGGTAAAAGAAACTAAATTTCGTGCATTCATAATTGCAAAAAAACGTTTCAGGTTTCAACAGACAACAAAACTAACTGTCAACTAATTGAAGTTTAACCTTATTCTGCTTTTATTTTCAAAAATATTTGCAGGCACAGCCTACTTCTAAAAATTATCTAGATACTGACTTTTTAACATTATTTTATCATAAATAATTAAAAATGCATCGAACCTTAAAAATCGAGATAACTATGAGGAAAATTCACAAGAGAGGTTTTTTATGTTGAAAAGTGCGAAGAATCAGTTTTTTTATTCAAAAAGCAAAAAATTGCACTAAGAAAATTTTTTCGGTCATTTTAATACACCACAGGTACAGTAGAGAGCGCTCTCTAGCGGCTACAGTAAAACTATGCCCATGGTTCGTTTTGTCGTACCAAAAAACCCTTGTATACCAATTTTCACTGTTATACATCAAATATTGTTCGAAATATTAAAAAAAACTATTTTAGAAAGTAAATTTAAACACCCTATATTTCGGAGGCCACGCATTTTTCGACCCATGTTTCTATAGACTTTATGGATTAATTTTAAAAGTTCTATCGAATCTTAAAGTTATGTAACAATAAACTGATACACCCTGTATAAGAAAGAACGAGTAAGTCCTATCTACAGTTGCAATTTACTGAATCCTGTGTGCCTTAAAATAACCCGAATTACCTTAGATTTTCAAGCTAATCTGAAAAATTCGGTGCACCTATGAAATGGTCTCTGCTAAATGTCTTGTCTATGAAATGTTTAGTGTCTTGTTTACTTTGGACCACATCCAATGACAAAAGCGTAGCAGCCAAATTATCTGCTGTACAAAATAAAATCGTAATTCGGACTGCGGCATATGTTAGTCCTCTTCACAACATAATCGCTGTATTAAGAGGGCTACTCACATAAATTTCATGTATCACTAGTAGAGTGGTGGTGGGGAGGCGTAACCTGGCAACTAGAACACCTGTGACCTTTTTAGTACCAACACTGAGCTCTTCAAGACACGTACTGATAACTGATATCATAAACCAGTTTAATATTTCACCCACGTACGTAATATAGACAACACACAACACAACACCATGGCTCGGAATTAAACATTCCGAGATTCGGCCCGTGAAGGTTGCTACCGAGGCTTCCGCGTAGCCAATGGCGGATCCAGGGATTGTCCTGAAAGTCCGGACCTCGAAATATTCGCATTAAGAAAAAATAGCGTCAAGAAAGTTGACTGGCATCAGTACTCGCAGGATTATCTTAAGCACAATGTCGTTCCTCTGAGAGAAAGGTCATTCAAACAGGTTCATACCATTAGTGCTGTAAGGGATCTAAATTATCTTACATTTATGGTTGTCTGTGACTAGTCCTAGGTACGTGGAGTGAAGTGTCAAGAACGACATTTGACATTTGACATTTGTTGGTTAGCCGTAATTGTCAGCTGTCATTAGTGAGTGATGTCAATCTTATGTCATCTTACAGTTAGGTTGTGATGAGAAATATGGCGAGAAGCATTATGTAATCGTATTATGAGGCTATGAAGAGAAATTATTAAAACTTCAAGTAACCCGAACTCCTCTAGTATTTTTATTAATAGCACCCCTCACAGCGCATAAACATTCTTTTCCTACCCTATCGATAGTTTATCTGGAGATGTCGCTCTCCCCGATACCTAACTCGGGCAGACGTGGCACCGTGATGCGCGGTCGGAGCACAGAAAACACTATGCCGTTGCGAATATTTTTCTGTTTTCAGGGCTAAGGTGTAGAGAAATCTAAGATATATGCCTGATAGGTGCGTAGAATTATCAATGTTTGGAGCATCCAAGAATTAAGATAAACCATCCCCACCCATTTGCAACCCCCACTCCAAAGTTTTTCACCTCTAATTTTGTTTCAAAGATGATCAGTATCCTATGAAACGTCGAAAAACGTGGCTTGAGCGATTTTTACTATTTTCAAAAACTACAAAGTTATTGCGGCCTTGGCATAGTAGTAACATTGTGTAAAAATTTCATCGAAATACGAGCGGTACTTCTCAAGTTTACAGGCGATTATAACATTATCGGACAGACCGACAAACAGACAGGCGACGTAAATCACGAGTTTTCGTGAGGCGCATGTCACATAACATCCAAAAAACATAATATATCATTTAAATACCTAAATACCGAGGCACCGCGACCGTTATATTGCTTCATCCTTTTTTTTAACAGTTAAATGAATGAATGAATATTACTGTGTTAGTGTGGGATATACAGGGTGCGCCATCTATTACTTTTTTTTACCTATAAGCTTAGGTGTTACCATGTCAGTCAAAAGTCATGTGGTATGCATATATACTAAGTGACATATAAATCCGAACACCCAGTTTAAATGGTTTTATTTTAATAAAATTTTGTATAAGTACTTAATGAAGCATAATAAGTAAATGATAAAAATTTCAAAATGATTGCACTGCTTTAAAGCCCTTAGACCTTTAATAATGTGTGGATGCACCCTGATGTGCTACGCATTCTCCAACGCGCCTAGGCATGCTTCTGATCAGGTGGGCAATGTCCTCCTGTGGTATCTCATTCCAGGCAACCACCAACTCCTCTCGAAGTGCTTCTAGAGTCTGAGGAGGACGTTGCAAATTGAGCAATCTTCTACCCATCATATCCCACATCATTATGTTGAAAGAAGTCTGTTGTGACTCTTGCAACATGTGGTCGGGCATTATCTTGTTGGAAAGTTGGATCTGCCAGGATGTCAAGATAGGGTAAAAGATGGGGTTCTAGAACTTCGTGGATATAACGCTGCGCGTTCATGTTACCTCTGATGAAGATTAAAGGTGACCTGGAACCATAGCTATAGCACCCCAAACCATAACTCCAACAGTGTGATAAACATGTCTTCCAACAAAAAACTGTGGATTCCTCCTTTCACCACGTCGCCTTCTAACCCTGGCACGACCATCGTGCATGCCTAAACAAAATCGAGACTCGTCACTAAAGACAATACTGTTCCATTCCTGATCCCAGAGTGACCGTTGTCTGCACCACTCAAGGCGATTACGTCGGTGTTCTCGAGTTAAAGGGAGGACCCAGTGTGGCCGGTATGAAAACAAGCCAAAACTTCGCATGCCAATAGGTCTTCCGTGTTCTGCAAACTATTCATTTGCAATGGACCTGGTAGTGGAGAAACGGTCCCTTAAGGCCAATAATCTTAGGCGCCGATCTTCACGGTCTGTTGTTCTACGGCGGCGTCCAGTGCCCCTTGCTCTTTGCGTACGGCCTTCTCGATGCCTGACAACACCTAACCACAGTGTACACTTCTTTGCACTCTAACTGCAATTGCCCGAAAAGAAAGTCCAGCTTCCCGAAGTCCCACTATACGGCCCCTATCAAACTCACTAAGTTGACGAAATCGTACGGTCGAAATATAAAAAATACTTTTCGCAAAGTTCGCATTACTTTTGGCCGACATGGACGCCCTACAGAGCCTGGAATTCGTTGGATTGTTAATCGTTTTGAGGAAACTGGTTCAGCAGAAGGTCGTAGACCATACCAATATGCTCGTCCAGCTCGTACTTGTGAAAACATAGCCGCAGTGAGTGACTTTCACACACCAATATCATGAACAACCTCTCCATCCTAAAAAAGTGACTGTTTGGAGCGGATTATGGGCTGGTGGCGTCGTTGGGCCATTCTTCTTCGAAGATGCCGAAGAAAAGGCCATTACCGTCAACGATGAACGTTATCGCTGCATATTAACAGACTTTTTGTGGCCACAATTGGATCGTAGTGGTGACGACGATCTTTCGTTTCATCAAGACGGAGCAACGACTCACACATCTCGCCAAACAATCGCCTTATCGCACACCAAATTCGACCGATTACTCTTTCATCTTTTGTGCTTAAGACACTGGAAAGGATAGTTGATAGATCCTTAAGGGATGGCCCGCTGGAAAGGTGTGTCATTCATGCAAATCAGCTTAAGCGGCCTATGCACTGGCTCCTTATGGTGGCCGGAAGCCTCTAATTTCAAGATTCATTCATTCCCATTCACACGAAATTTCAAGATCGCATAATTTCACGAAATTCAGATGTCAGTTGGCCCCCGAGATCGTGCGATTCAACACCTCTTGACTGTTTTTTGGGGGGATATTTGAAAAGAAAAGTGTATGCGGACAATTCAAGACCTAAAGGGCAATATTCGGACTGAAATTGCGGCCACAGACCAGACTATTCTGGGAAAAGTCATTGAAAATTTTGTTGTTCGGATGTTGGCCTGTAAACGAAGCCGCGGTGGTCACATGACTGATGTTATTTTTTATGCATAAGTGGCATAAACCAACCTTCATTTATCAATAAAAAAAATCGATTTCACCTCGTAAAAATCGTGTTGATTTTACAAATAGAAAAAAAGTAATAGATGATGCACCCTGTATACTTTATCTGAAGTCACTTGAAATAGCATAAAAACCTTTGGTCGGCGCGTCCTTTGTAATTTCATGACGTATCATAGGCGTGCGGTCATTTATTTAGAACGATAAT
Organism: Acanthoscelides obtectus; assembly: GCA_963669975.1. Lineage (NCBI taxonomy): Eukaryota > Metazoa > Arthropoda > Insecta > Coleoptera > Chrysomelidae > Acanthoscelides > Acanthoscelides obtectus. Next base: position 2,470,725 of record CAVLJG010000001.1, on the reverse strand, counting down.
AATAATGTTTTTATATCACAATAAATGGATTTTACTATCTTCTTATTTTTTTGATTTGGGATAAAAAATACTTATATTGGGAGTTTAATTTATGTTGACTGAAAGTTAAGAAATGGAAAAATTACAGAATTCCAACGTTTGACATAGGCAAATATTTACATAGCAGGTAGGTATATAAAGACTTACATTATAGGTATTTATATATCATCCTCGCCTTCGGAGCTGTCGCTAGAGTCATCTTGTAGAGGAATTACAACGGGATTTACAGGAGGCAAAACACAATATTCATTTTCTTTTTCAATAATATGCCTAGAACACTGCTTCCATAGGTCTGTGGCAGCAATATGAGATACTGCATCTCTTATTGTGGCCAATAGCGATTCACTTAATTGAGGGATCTGATTATGTTTTCTTACTTTTTTTTTAAAGCAGCCCAGACCAACTCAATCGGGTTAAAAATGCAGTAATAGGGAGGTAGACGTAATACTTCATGGCCATTTTGCTGAGGCAGATTGTCAACAACATACTCTTTTTCAAATTTTTGTCTTTTAATAAGATCCAATAATATGGCTTTGGTTGATTTTTGTGGTATTTCCATTCCCTTATCCTTCATAAAACCAATAAAGTCTTGTTTTTTTGTGCCTGTATTCGGAATTTTGTTTTTCTGTCGGGAATGGTATGGCGCATTGTCCATAATAATCACTGAATTTGGGGTAATGTTTGGTATTAACTGCTGCTCTATCCACTTTTCAAATAAGTCGGAGGTCATGTCCTCATGATTGTCGGCACATGATTCTTTGATATTTTTGGCAGATAACAGCAAGGCATTAGGTATAAATCCATTTTCACTGCCAGCATGGAGAATAATGATTCGTTTTCCACGGTTGCATGGTGCATTTAAAATGCACTTGTTGCTGTCGTCAACCCAGCCGTACTGCACAACATCATGGGTATCATACCACGTTTCATCCAGGTAAATCAGATTTCTTTTCTGCTCTCTATAGATTTTAACTTTGTGCAAAAATTCTTGGCGCAATTCAACGATTCGAGACGACTCCATAATCACCATTCTTTTATCTAATTTTTTGTATTGAAAACCACACAGTTTTACAATACAGTGCAGTGAGTCTAAGCATTTGTAATTATAAAAATCTTCAGGATAATCTTTTAATTTATCCCGTATCATTTCCAACGTGGGCACCAAATTTTCTTTATAAAATCCGTATATTATACGACGAATATCTTCCTGAAAACCCACGTCTATTCTTTTTAATTTTTGCCCTATGCGCTTTCTGTGGAAGGAATGGTTGACTACATCTCCCCTTTTTATAACCCGATGAATGGTAGACCGACTGATTTTTGTCAGGATACAAATTCTGTTTAAAATTTGATTTTGCGAGGAATCTGGATTTTCGTTTTTCAGACAATCATACATATTTAGGATTACTCTTTGGGTCTGTTCCTCTAAATCTTTATAAAAGAATTCTGCCTGCACAGGTTCATGAACCATCTCCTCGTGGCTTAGAGCATTTTCCCAAGGTCTCCAAAGAGCCATATTTAGGACACACAAGAACAATCAACACAACAATTAAATCAACAAGTAAACTGAGTATTCAAAAGTCAAAAACACACAAACTAATAAAATCTATGAAAAAACACGGACAGACTAAAGAAAACACGTTTATTCACCGCTACACGGCACTGGCTAAACTGTTTCAATTTTCAGTAGCCACCTGCACTTGTTCGGAGCTCTGAAATACACGCTTTCTCATTGGCTATGTCCATGCATAGGCGTGCTTTACTCCACGTGGACCGGTGAAACTGTCTTTGATCTTATACGGGGGATATTTGCTGCGAAATTTGGCGATTTTTGCAGCAACAGAGCGTGTTAAATATAGATATATAAAACGCACCCGGTATTTCAGTGTTTCAAGTGACTTCAGATAAAGTATACCTTGAAACTAGAATAGAAGGAACCAGTCAATGATATGTATATATCCTAATACTCAGAGTCTATAGTAAAGATCAGTGTCAATTTTTCGACATACCTGTAAAAAAAAAAATTAGTGTTACTTTTTAAAAATATGGGTGTGCGCATAAGTGTCGTTAGACGATTTAAAGAGGTGCTTCTTAGATAATTTGCAAAGAGCGGCATAAGCCTAATGAAGGTAAATGTTTCCACCTGTGAGTATTATTATTATGTTAATATTAAAACTAGGTAAATTCGGCGACACACAATCTAATGTACTATCCGAATTCATTGGCCAATACTCTCTACCATTTCACTATGTCCATTTGAGTACGGAACACACTGTACACATTTATATTCGATTTTTGAATGCAACTTCACCATCCGGCCTTTTCGGCGTGTCTTTTCGAACATATATTCTGCCTCCTACCTTTTCTAAGTTATTACAGAAAAAAAATCATTTTCGAGGTTGTAGTGATACAGATGTGATGCGTCCTCTTAAGCAATGCATTCGTTCAACGTTTTAACATTCTAAAGGGCGACGTAATTCCGCGTTAATAAGATGACAAAGCACGTTTCCTGTCTTATCTCCATTGGAAGCGATAAACTTGCTTGTAGAGGAGCAAAATCAAACCAAATAGGATACTGCCCAAGGTCATTTCGATAATGCAATCACGCAGTGGTTGGTTGTAGCTTTTCAGTGATCAAACACCAATGTAATCGAACAACTTCGTTATCTGAAGACCGGATATTAGATATTTGATCAAAAAAGGTCGAATATCTGGCCGATACACACGGTAGATCTAGCAGAAATATGGCTTAGTAAAAGTGCTGATAATCTTGAGTCAGCGACTTACGAACAATTGATATACAGGGTGTCGCAGAAGGTCGTGGAATCTGAAAATGTTCGTACAGGTTTCTACAATTGGCTAGGATACTGTCAATCCCTGGAAGGAGCATTGTTCGAACATTTGGAGAATAAACGAATGCATCCTTTCAACATGAATCTTAATTCAAGGCACTGGTGCAACATATTGGCAAGGCGGCAGATTGCCGCGTCAGCATTGCTAGGCAACGCAGTAATGAACTTCTCTCTGGAACTCAAGCTGTCAGGTGAAATTGGTTCTTAGTGCATTTTTCAAAAGGTGCTCATAAATGTTACGATATTATACGAATTTATTTCCAGTCAGTGCCGGTGTACAAATTTTGCGAGATATTTAATGTTGTAGGACAAACATAGGCAGTTAGATAAGCCTGTATGCTATATGTTATTGGTACGCTACTATATTTAGGCTTTGCACTTTATATAGTTATATTCGATTGTCAACAAATAATGCAATTGGAATGGATAGTTTGTTATATAATATATAATTGTATAATTTTGAAAATGTCACATGTCCCTTACTTACAACAGTCTTTTTGGAGCAGTAAAAATGCATTTTTTGTGCATTTTCCTTCAATCATAACTTGTTAACAAATATACTAAGTGACATATAAATCCGAACACCCAGTTTAAATGGTTTTATTTTAATAAAAGTTGGTGAATGTACTTATCTTACTGTAAATAACAAGTGAAAAAATTTCAGCCTTATCAGTTGGACATTCTGGTTTTTATACTGCTTTTTTTTAATTCACTAACGCTCTAAAAATGAATATTTCAGCCGCAGTAAAGAATCAACGTTGGCGGATTTTGGTTCTTGACATCCTTTACGATCGGTTACGATGCCTAGAGTACGGAGACCTGTACGATTTCGTCATTTCGTCAACTTAGTGAGTTTGATAGGGGCCGTATAGTGGGACTTCGGGAAGCTGGACTTTCTTTTCGGGCAATTGCAGTTAGAGTGCAAAGAAGTGTCACTGTGGTTAGGTTTAACTCGAGAACACCGGCGTAATCGCCTTGAGTGGTGCAGACAACGGTCACTCTGGGATCAGGAATGGAACAGTATTGTCTTTAGTGATGAGTCTCGATTTTGTTTAGGCATGCACGATGGTCGTGCCAGGGTTAGAAGGCGACGTGGTGAAAGGAGGAATCCACAGTTTTTTGTTGAAAGACATGTTCATCACACTGTTGGAGTTATGGTTTGGGGTGCTATAGCTTATGGTTCCAGGTCACCTTTAATCTTCATCAGAGGTAACATGAACGCGCAGCGTTATATCCACGAAGTTCTAGAACCCCATCTTTTACCCTATCTTGACACCCTGGCAGATCCAACTTTCCAACAAGGTAATGCCCGACCACATGTTGCAAGAGTCACAATAGACTTCTTTCAACATAATGATGTCACATTGTTACCATGGCCACCAAGATCTCCCGACTTATCCCCAATTGAGCACGTGTGGGATATGATGGGTAGGAGATTGCTCAATTTGCAACGTCCTCCTCAGACTCTAGAAGCACTTCGAGAGGAGTTGGTGGTTGCCTGGAATGAGATACCACAGGAGGACACTGACCACCTGATCAGAAGCATGCCTAGGCGCGTTGGAGAATGCGTAGCACATCAGGGTGCATCCACACATTATTAAAGGTCAAAGGGCTTTAAAGCAGTGCAATCATTTTTAAATTTGTATCATTTACTTATTATGCTTCATTAAGTACTTATACAAAATTTTATTAAAATAAAACCATTTAAACTGGGTGTTCGGATTTATATGTCACTTAGTATATTAGTACAGCTCTAAAAATGTATGTCAAAATTCCACTCTTATTCTTATCACTTTTTTGATTTTCTTTACAGCAAATTGAGCTTTTCAGAATAGCAAACAGAGAAGCAATAAGCATGCACAAAATGTATAAAAAAACTAAAAAATGCATTTTTTTACATAAAAGAAACTCATAACATTGTCAGTCATCTCTACACACACTGTAACAATCAGACGAAAAACATCAAGAATCCTCCTCCAGGCTGGCTGCTGAAAAAAAGGGGTATGCGACATTAAGCATTCGTTTCAAATAATGTTTTTTTTATTGGAAATTTCTTTTTTAACAGCAAGTCGTTAAGGATGGCACAATTTTTAATACCAGAAGCGTATGTGCGCCAGAAAAAATGACAATTTCCTAAAATACGAGGTCTGTAAATTAAGCGATGAGTCTGGCAACGTAGCGTCCGATCTGGCAATAAGGGAGGCGCCGGCCTTGGTAGGGAGACAGGCGAAGATGTGATCCGTGTTCAGTACAAGTTTGAACACACTCGAGTCATTTGGTTGGCTGTAGTGATTTTTTTATGAAACTCGTTTTGGGGAAGTCGGAAAGATTCAAATGGCTGTAACTGACCAGCTGAAGGTCATTCCACTTTTGGAGTTCCAGGCGTGGAAGAACCGTCTCCAGCGCTGTGTGGCTTCAGAAGTAAGTTATTTTGAGGGTGACAATATAACATTGTAATTATATTTGAATAAACAAATTAAAAAAAATCAGTCTCATCATTTGATTTACTTCATACCTCGAATTCTGTAATTTTCTAGGTGTCGCAATGTAAGATACTTTCACATGTTAACGTAAAACGTTGCTCCAATTCAACTGACATATATTACCAGTGCCAAGTTCTCAGCGCATTCTAATTATCAAGACTTGCATACAATGCAACAGACTGAATCATCCAATTATCACGTTTTAACAAGTTTCGATCCAAAACATTGAAACCGGAATAACAACCTACAAAACGTTCGTTATTCGACCAGTTTATTCTTATAACACAACTCAGATTTTTGTTTGGCCAAACATTCGGCGTCGGCCAAAGGTTGTGTTAACAGCCTAACAGCGGCTTCGACCAAAAGAATGACCTTCAGACAAAAAATTGGTCGAGAGTCGTGAGACAGGCCATGATATTCCTATGTATTTGGCGACGCTAATCCGAATTTCGGATCAGAACAGTTACTAGATGTCTTAGTATTGTAGCGTTTTTCTGGGTTCTTTTGGTTGTGGATTAAAACTTGATAGAACATTTATGTACGCCATTATTTATGTCTGACTAATTCTTATGTCGCCATTGACTGCACTATACTCCACTCCGCTCTGCTACTCTACCGTATTCAGTACTCTGCTTCCATCTCCCGGCCGCCGAGTTATATACAGGGTGTCCGCAAGTTGGGGTTTTCCTTTACACGACGTGTAGATCTTGAAACATAAGCAATTTTTCTTAGTACCATATACACCAATGTCTTAAGGGAACCGAGATAAAGAGCTCTGTAACATCAAAAATATCTGAATACCGTCCTGTAGCCGCGACCCGCGACATCACCGAGTGGTACAAGGTCACTGGCTCAACAGGACGACAGAACTGGGTCGGGGTCAGTGTGTCAGGTCAGTATGTAACCTTCAACCGACGGTTACGGTCACGCGTGTAGAGGCACACTCATACACCAATAATGAACTTGTTGATATGTTGTTAATTTATGGCGAATGTCTTCAAAATACTACAGAGGCTTCGCGAGTGTATACAGATCGTTTCCCTAGACGACATCATCCAAGGCCCCGCAGATTTCTGTACCTGGTACAGAGAGTCAGGGATACGGGCCATTTGTAGGAATTTCGATGTGGGCACAGTGGGAGACCTAGACAACCACGAATGGTGCAAGTTGAGGAAGAACTACTGAATCGCGTAGACGAGAAGCACTAGAGACGTGGCTAGAGAAGTGCAAGTATCAAAAACTAAAGTGTGGCAAACGCTGCGTGAAGAGGGGCTGTATCCGTTTCACGTCCAACGTGTACAAGCCCTTCAACCTGACGATTTTCCAGCAAGAGTGCGGTTTTGTGAGTGATTGTTGCATCAACATGACAATAATCCGGACTTTTTGAAGTGCATATTGGTGACAGACGAATCTACGTTCACGCGTAATGGGGTGAATAACTTTCGCAACACTCATGTTTGGTCAGTAGAAAATCCGCACGCTATCCGCCGAGCACATTTTCAACAAACATTTTCGGTGAATGTTTGGGCTGGCATGGTGAACGTTATGCTCATTGGACCATTTATTCTCCCAAATCGATTGGACGGGATGCAATACCTAGACTTTTTACGCAACATTTTGCCTTCTTTGTTAGAAGATGTGCCATTAAGTGTAAGACAATCAATGTGGTTTCTGCACGATCGTGCACCGCCCCATTTTAGACGCGAAGTGCGTGAGTTTTTGAATCAATTATTTTCGAATAAGTGGATCGGACGTAATGACCGCGTAGCGTTGCCTCCGCGATCTCCAGACTTAACACCATGTGATTGTTTGCTTTGGGGAGAAATGAAACGCTTAGTGTACAAAACTGAAGTGCATTCGGTTGACGAACTTCGTCTCAGAATTGAACAAGCTGGTGCTTTCATTCGGGGGAGGGACTCCATTCTGAAAGCCTGCACCGATGCTTGGCTACGTCGTGCACGCACCTGTGTTTTTGAATCAAACGGCGATAACTTCGAACAATACCTATAAAGTACGTTTACCTAAAAACTGAAAACGCGGCAACGCCGTCATATTTCTTACCTCTGTTCGTGGTCTGCACCACCGCCGGCGTCTGCTCGGTAGCGCATCAGCTGATTTCATTTTCTGTTGGACCGGTATGATTTCGGACAGAGACGTACTTAGCCCTTCTCGTCAACTGGAGAGTGAGTACTTTTTCCTTTATTTTTTTTACTGGGTCGCCCTCGTTTCATTACACATTACCTTTGTTATTTCAAGGGTAGTTGTTTCTGAAAAGGACAACCCCAACTTTGCGGACACCCTGAATGTAGTCCCCATTGCTGCTTCGAGAAAGGTCTGGTGAACCACAAAGCGACATCTAGAATATTGGAGGTCACTTCGCGTCGATCTAGAAGGCGATCCACTGTCACCGCCTTCACAGACGCCGCCAAGCGGCTTGTGCGCCAACAGTACTGTTTGTCACAGTATTTATCCCCATCTCCAAAAACTACTTCTAGAAGTGGTGAAAGGATTACTACAAATAATTACGAAGGCTAGAATTGTTAAAGTAGTAGTAGTAATAGAAGTAGTAGCAGGTAGTAGTAGTAGTAGTAGTAGTAGTAGTAGTAGTAGTAGTAGTAGTAATAGTAGTAGTACAAAGTATACTCTGTAACAGTTTACGAACGCAGCCTGTAGGGAAAGTACAAATGTCGAGAATGGCCCCATGCCAGAATACAGGGTGTGAACGTTATGATAGTCATTATTTAAATAGGGGTCAAAACGGCATTTTCTACAGAAAAGCGCCTTTAAAGTAAAATAAAATCTGACACCGCTGCAAAGCCAGACGGAACGCAGTGTAAATAAAGATGGAGTTTGTTATTTTTGGCTCTTAGGTATTATTTTATTATTTGATAATGTACTCGTAAAATGCACACCTGGGGTGTGTAAGTTTATTGAACGTATTAAAAAAATCCACTTATAAATAGGAAACACAATTTTGATACATACATTGTTTTTCTTTTTAAAACCCACACTGCACTTTTTTTGTATTTAAAGAATGTGTTCAAAATGTCGTCCTCCACTTTCCACGCAATCCAGTTTCTTCTTACTCTGGGTCCTCGAAGTTGTCTATTTATTATTTTAGCCACTTTAAAATTTTTTTCGCGAAGTTCTGCTTCAGTTGTTATTGGACCAGCCCCATAAACCATCCCTTTAAGTTCTCCCCAATACCAGAAATCCATCGGATTGAGGTCAGGAGATCTTGCTGGCCATTTTCGACGATCAGGAGCATTTCGACCGATCCAACGATTTGGATAATGTTCATTCAAACACTGAATGACGCCTCTAAGAATGTGTGGTGGTGCCCCGTCATGAAGAAACCACAAATACTGTCTCCATTGTAAAAGCATGTTGTCTATGATCTGTTCTAAAAGTTCTGGTAGGTTATTGGCTGCAATATTTGAATTCTGACGAACTTCACCGTAAACTAACAACATGTCGGCGAACTCTTGATTCGAGAACATTGTAAATAAACACGACGACGTACGCGAACAAAAACAAAACAACGTACTAACCACTGTTACCGTTTGCGATCGATTGCCGGTTTGATAAGAGTGATGAAAGACCGACGCGCTGTTGTCATGTGTGTTTTAAATATTTAATTTAATGAAACTTACTGACTACAAATTTTGACTTAACTTAGAAAAACTTAATGCCATTTATTTGTTAATTACCCTATTTAAAAACGTTTTAGATTAGATTATAAAAATTAGTAAGATTGCGGTCGATATAAAGCACTTAAAGTTGTAAACTACAAAGTCATTGAGACAAAAATCTATGGTCCAGCATTTGATTTTAGGTTTTCTGCTTGCCATGGATTAGTTTCTAACAGTATTTCTTTCTGACGGTATGTGGGACTATTTATTCAGCTCAAAAATTAAACAATCTAGGATAATATGCCTCATTCTGACAACAGACGACAACCAATACTAACATTACACAAATTAGGTCAAATAGATCGCTTCATTGCGTTCCAATCAAAAAACAACTTCCTATTCGTAGAGTATCTTAGAATTCTGAGCGACTTTGAGAATATTATTTTGATATGATAAAAATTAAAAACCCAAACCTTTTTACACGTTCCCCATCTTCCGTTGGATCATGTTAAAAAAATTGTGTAATATTTTGCAAAATTTTTATAAAACAAGTTTAACACTGTTTTTACCACAAAAAGTGATAGGAATGAGCTTAACTCAGGTGCAAAATAAGTAATATAATATTTGAGTATAGATGAAATTGTTTAGCTAAAAAAACAAAAGAAATGGCAAGATTTCAAGGTGTTTACTTTGAAAAAAATACAAGAGTTAAAAAAATCGTGAACATAATTTTGTAGCCATCCCACCAGCTTTGAACTGTTTCTAGGGTCCTAGGGAAATTTAATATACAAAATTTTATTAATATAGGTTCAATGGCGTTTAAGATATTTGATATAAAAAAATAGGACGTTATATATTCACTAAAAACCATGGGTCATATGAACTCTTTAACTTGTTTTGACCGCCCCCTATTATCCATTTCAATAATAACTACCATAACGTTTACATCCTGCATACTGTATAAACAATTTGTATAGCCAGTCGCCAATGCATCACCCGTTCTGCTGTACATAAAGCTATGAGGCTACTCAGTGTGCGGCCGACGAGCAGCTGAAAGCAATTACGTGCGAACTCGCCATTCCTCTCTTGAGAGAAAATTGCTGCGATTAAATCTTTGAACCCTACCCGTAGCGTCGCTACTGCTGCGGATAGTGTCGAGCATATTAACTCAAAAACCGGGGATTTTATCAAGTACTTTCCTATAATTTGCCACGGTCGCCAACAGACTCCCAAGAGGTACGGAATACTTGCAGTTGAGTTTTTATTACTTTTCTGTCTAGTAAAATACCATTTGTATAGTTTCACATGAGTATCTTAACTGAGTTAACTTAACTTTAGTGGTTAAGTGTTAGAGTAGCATATTGCTAAACCTCGCCACTATAGTTGCACTTTATATATATATATATACACATGTATTGTATATATTATTTACTAAAGACGTTTATTATTATTATTATTATTATCTGCCCAATTTGAGTTTTTTCAACAGCATTCCAGATCAGTGTTAGATTTTTGAGCTGGGACATGCGGAGAAAGGTACATAACAAATAGAAAAGATAAGGGGCAATTCCTCAAAAAGAACGAAACAAAAGACTCAAGCAGAAAAAAAGGGTAACCCGAGCAATACGTATTTCTGCTTGAGAAGCTTCATCACGTCCGAAATGAATGCACATATACTAAGTGACATATAAATCCGAACACCCAGTTTAAATGGTTTTATTTTAATAAAATTTTGTATAATAAGTACTTAATGAAGCATAATTAGTAAATGCTAAAAATTTCAAAATGATTGCACTGCTTTAAAGCCCTTTGACCTTTAATAATGTGTGGATGCACCCTGATGTGCTACGCATTCTCCAACGCGCCTAGGCATGCTTCTGATCAGGTGGTCAATGTCCTCCTGTGGTATCTCATTCCAGGCAACCACCAACTCCTCTCGAAGTGCTTCTAGAGTCTGAGGAGGACGTTGCAAATTGAGCAATCTCCTACCCATCATATCCCACACGTGCTCAATTGGGGATAAGTCGGAAGATCTTGGTGGCCATGGTAACAATGTGACATCATTATGTTGAAAGAAGTCTATTGTGACTCTTGCAACATGTGGTCGGGCATTACCTTGTTGGAAAGTTGGATCTGCCAGGGTGTCAAGATAGGGTAAAAGATGGGGTTCTAGAACTTCGTGGATATAACGCTGCGCGTTCATGTTACCTCTGATGAAGATTAAAGGTGACCTGGAACCATAAGCTATAGCACCCCAAACCATAACCCAACAGTGTGATGAACATGTCTTTCAACAAAAAACTGTGGATTCCTCCTTTCACCACGTCGCCTTCTAACCCTGGCACGACCATCGTACATGCCTAAACAAAATCGAGACTCGTCACTAAAGACAATACTGTTCCATTCCTGATCCCAGAGTGACCGTTGTCTGCACCTCTCAAGGCGATTACGTCGGTGTTCTCGAGTTAAAGGGAGGACCCAGTGTGGCCGGTATGAAAACAAGCCAAAACTTCTCATTCGTCGGTAAACACTTCGCATGCCAATAGGTCTTCCGTGTTCTGCAAACCATTCATTTGCAATGGACCTGGTAGTGGAGAAACGGTCCCTTAAGACCAATAATCTTAGGCGGCGATCTTCACGGTCTGTTGTTCTACGGCGGCGTCCAGTGTCCCTTGCTCTTTGTGTACGACCTTCTCGAAGCCATGCCTGACAACACCTAACCACAGTGTCTACACTTCTTTGCACTCTAACTGCAATTGCCCGAAAAGAAAGTCCAGGCTTCCCGAAGTCCCACTATACGGCCCCTATCAAACTCACTAAGTTGACGAAATCGTACAAGTCTCCGTACTCTAGGCATCGTAACCGATCGTAAAGGATGTCAAGAACCAAAATCCGACAACGTTGATTCTTTACTGCGGCTGAAATATTCATTTTTAGAGCGTTAGTGACTTAAAAAAAAGCAGTATAAAAACCGGAATGTCCAACTGATAAGGCTGAACATTTCTTCACTTGTTATTTACAGTAAGATAAATACATTCACCAACTTTTATTAAAATAAAACCATTTAAACTGGGTGTTCGGATTTATATGTCACTTAGTATATGTAACTACAAAAGTAGACACACTTGCCCATACATCCGCATACGGGTTTAACTTCAGGAAACGAGGATGGAGAGAGAACAAAACGAATTGCCCATTATTTTTTCTTTCTGTTATATTTGGGACAGTCAAAGTCAGCACTGAAGTGGTATGAATTCTGTGCAAACATATATCTGTACTTTTTAATGCAGAGGGCATATGCACGGGAAAATCCATAATGTGCGAAATATGTGTAATAGGTGCGTAGAGTTACCGGTGTTCGAGTGTATGAATATACATACAAAAAATTGCGATATACCTTTCAATTTTTTACCTATAAAAAGTTTTTCATAAATGATCATGAAATGTCAAAATACGTAATAGTTTGTGCGATTTTTGTTTTATCGTTTTTGGTATTTTTTCCGCCAACACTGCACCGATTTTCAAAAATTTCTGTTTTGTTTTTAGAGTATGATGACAAGAGGACGTATCTCTGATTCCATTACAAGCTGCTATTCCATGAAAACGTACTCCAAAATATGCTGACTGTCATAAACAGAATCTGTCATACAGACGTATTTCTAGTTGCGCCATATTCTTCTTCTTCTTCCTACTTTATCAATAGGCTCATGCCTGTTTTACTTCGGTTTTTAGCCTCAATTGATGTTGCCTGGCCATCTTTTCCTCGGTCAACCCATTGATCTCTTCCATTTGGCGATTTGTCTCTTGCTATTCGTACTGTTCTATTTTCTGTCATTCTTTCTATGTGTTGATTTGATTCTATTTTTCTTCTTTTGGTCCACAGGTTTATTTCCTCTATACTACATCTTGCTCAAATTTCCTCACTTCTTACTTTGTCTCTTAGAGTTTGGTTTGTTATTTTTCGTAAGACTTTCATTTCTGCTATTTCCAATAATCTTTGTGTTTTTGCCGTATCTACTCTTGTTTCCGCTGTGTACGTCATTATCGGTCTTATTGTTGATTTATATATCCTAGTTTTCGTTTTCGTTGTGAGCTATTTGTTTCTCCAGATTGTATTGCTGGGTCATCCTGCTGCTCTGTGCGCCATGTTCACTTGTTTTTGTACTTCTTCCACTTTTCCATAGCTTGACAGTTTGATTCCCAAGTATTCCGTTTCCACCACTTGTTCTATTGTTTTGTTATTTACGACCAGCTTACATCGTCTCGGTTCCGCTGATATCACTATCGATTTAGTTTCTCTGTTGAAATCACCATGTTGTATATGAGCGCCGTATCTTCGAATTCTTTAATTAGTCTTTGTAGGACATCTTCATTTTCGGCTCTTATTATGGCGTCGTCGGTGTAGCATACTATCTGCATTTCCTTTCCTCCCATTCTATATCGTCTCTTCTTTTTTTAACTTTCTCTATGATTTTATCCATTATCAGATTAAACATTAGTGGGCTGAGCGAATCTCCTTGTCTAATGCCAGTTTCATACTTGATAGGTTGCGAGAGTTTTCCTTTACATCTTACCATAGCTTTGTTATCTTTATATATATTCTCAATAGTTTTTACAAAATCCAGTGGCATTCCCCTGTCATATAATAAATGTATCGCGCCCCGAATTCTCACCCTATCAAACGCTCTCTTCAAATCTATCAGGCACAGGCAGAAGTCGACGTCAAGCCGAAACCGTTTGATAGGCAAAGTCATAACAGCTATCAGAAAAATTTTTAAAAAAAATTTATGTATGTATTTTGAAAATTATAGGTCTTTAAAAAAAATATAGAAATTTCACACCCTACGGCAGTCTGTCAACTCCTGTTACTACAAATATTAACTTTTTTTTGATTTTATTTTTACAATGTAATGATGAATAATGCATCTTCAAACTGGTGTCTCAACCTTACTGCCAACTTTTCTCGTTCAGGAAAAATTGCCACTTATTTCCCAACCAAGTATTCCAAAGTAAAACTTTGCTCAACTTTAACTGTCTGTACTGGAAAAAAATGTACTAGGAGAGTTTGGCAAGTAACCTTGAAAGTTGGCGCATTTAATAAGGATTCCAAAATGGTATAACACTTAGAAGATTAGTCGTTAACTTATGCACAATTTTGATTTGAAGAAAAACTGATGAAAATTTTTCAAAATTTCCTAATTAAACAGCGATTATGAAAACGCACAAGGACCCTTAAGGATAACTGTTTGCACAACAGTGAGCGTCAAAATGCTGCTGATGATGATTTACCTTTACAGCAAATGCTCAAACTGTTTTCCTTCAGCCGCAATACACGCTCGACATCTTCTTAAAAAAGATCGGGTTATTTAACGAGCGGATCCACGGTTATTAACAAACTCAGCTGCTTCCAATAGTCTTTGCCGTAGCTCAGCTACATTTTGAATCGGCTTGAAATACACTTTTTCTTGTACAGTTCCCCAGTAAAAAAAATCTAACGGATTCAAATCTGGTGACCGGGCTGGCCACGGTATTGTACCAGACCGCCCTATCCATCTGCCTGGAAAGTTTTGATCGAGATACTCTCTCACTGAGAGTGCATAGTGCGCTGGGCAGCCATCATGCTGAAACCACATGTCCCTGTAAATACTCAGTGGCACGTCCTCCAATAAATTTTCTAAATGATTTTGCAAAAAACCTAAATAAACCTCAGCAGACAAAGTCTCTTGGAACTCAAACGGACCGATTATTTTACCATTTAAAATTCCTGTCCAATGGTTTATCTTGAAGCGATATTGAGATTTATCGTCTCTCATCAAATGTGGGATTGCTACGTGCCACTCGTGTAAGTTATCCAGGTTCATGTACCCATCTTTCTTAAATGTGGTCTCATCTGACCATAAAATTTTTTCAAAGAACCGTGGATCTTCCCTGTGTCTTTCTAACATTGTGCGACAAAAAGCAACTCGGGGCTCATAATCCCGGGGCAGAAGAGCTTGAACACGCTGTACGTGGTATGGATGGAGCACGTTTTTTTGCAAGATTCTATGGACTGTACTTTTGGGCACACCTGTTTTTAGTTCTATTGCACGCACTGAAGTACTCGGGTCTTCTTCGACAGCTCCTAGCACCACGTCTTCGTAAGGAAGGAAAGATCTTCCCTCACCGTGTGATTGGTTTGGTAGTTGGCCCTCTGAAAACTGTAAGCGGTGCACATTTGTGAACACTCGATGATCTGGATGACGAGTTGCATTCGGGTACCTCTCACAGTAAAGTCTCGCTGCAGCACTAGCGTTGCATCTGCATTCCCCATAAATGAGGTGCATGTTAGCATATTCTTGTACGGTGTACACGGACATAGCGGCACTGCACAATCACACTATCAAAGATAGTCTAAGGAAAGCAAATGTTGTTTTGAAGAGCAATTAAACAGTCCAAATCCAAATCACAAGCGATCAACAATCCAGTTCACGAATCCAAAATTAGTAACAGTACGAAATCAACAAGCACGAACATGTAAAGATGCGCAGTAAACGAAGGAGTACTGATCGGTATCAAAGTGTGCAATAGCAAGTAAGTGATGTGCTTCATCCATACCACTTACAGTGTGTTCAACCTGTCCTGCCCCCGGGATTATGAAACCATTGGACAGGAATTTTAAATGGTAAAATAATCGGTCCGTTTGAGTTCCCAGAGACTTTGACTGCTGAAGTTTATTTGGATTTTTTGAAAAATCATGTACAAAATTTTTTGGTGGACGTGCCACTGAGTATTTACAGGGACATGTGGTTTCAGCATGATGGGCTGCCTAGCGCACTATGCACTCTCATTGAGAGAGAGTATCTCGATCAAAACTTTCCAGGCAGATGGATAAGGCGGTCTGGTACAATACCGTGGCCAGCCCGATCACCTGATTTGAATCCTTTAGATTTTTTTACTGGGGACCTGTAAAAGAAAAATTGTATTTCAAGCCGATTCAAAATGTAGCTGAGCTACGGCAAAGACTATGGGAAGCAGCTGAGTTTGTTAATAACCGTGGATTCGCTCGTTTAATAACCCGATCTTTTTTAAGAAGATTTCGAGCGTGTATTGCGGCTGAAGGAAAACAGTTTGAGCATTTGCTGTAAAGGTTAAATCATCATCAGCAGCATTTTGACGCCCACTGTTGTGCAAACAGTTATCCTTAAGGGTCCTTGTGCGTTTTCATAATCGCTGTTTAATTAGGAAATTTTGAAAAATTTTCATCAGTTTATTTTCAAATGAAAATTGTGCATAAGTTAACGAGTAATCTTCTAAGTGTTATACCATTTTGGAATCGTTATTGAATGCGCCAACTTGTTTTCCAGTACAGTCAGTTAAAGTTGAGCAAAGTTTTACTTTGGAATACTTGGTTGGGAAATAAGTGGCAATTTTTCCTGAACGAGAAAAGTTGGCAGTAAGGTTGAGACACTAGTTTGAAGATGCATTATTCATCATTACATTGTAAAAATAAAATCCAAAAAAAGTTAATATTTGTAGTAACAGGAGTTGACAGACTGGCGTAGGGTGTGAAATTTCTATATCTTTTTCAAAGACCTATAATTTTCAAAACACATACATAAAATTTTTTTAAATATTTTTCTGATAGCTGTTATGACTTTGCCTATCACCCGGTTTCGACTTGACGTCTACTTCTGGGACACCCTGTATATGCCGCCCTGTTGTATTCCAACGACTTTTCTTTTATTACTAAAACTGCATCCGTGCATGATCTTTCTGTCCAGAATCCTTGCTGTTCCTCTTGCAGAGTTATTCGTTCGTCGATCGTTATGATATGCTGATTTGTATAATAGGATTGTTATAAACAGAACATATTGTATGACGAAACCATACCGTCGCGTGGTTATAGGAGCATCTCGTGCTACGAGTATATTACTAGAAAAATATTTTTGCGAAATCTTCTTGATGGTCATGATGTATCAAGATGGACATCAAGAAATTTGACATCACTACTAGTTATTTGGGTACGGCTATTTTTTGTTTGAAAGTTTAGCTCTTTTGTTTTATGACCATTTAAATTTAATGAATCTGCCAAGCACCACAGTTTACCATTTTGTTTGCTGTTATCTGATTGAGTCATTCTGGTCGTATCATCTGCATACAGAATAAATTTTGAACGAGGATCACAGCTCTCAATTTATGTAAATTAAAAATAATGTGGGGCCTTTTATAGAGCCCTTAGGTACACCATAAAGTATAAATTTTAGTGGAGACGTATTTCTATTCAAGAACACATATTGTTGTCAGGGTATGATTTAATCAGATTGATGCTTAAACCCTATGCTTAGTTTATTGACTTATACAGGGTGGCGCATCGAAAACGGAACAGACGCATTTACTGGCAGCTAAGTTTTTTTTTGTGGTGGGGCACCATCCTGTTGGAACATCAATCTATTCGCAATGTACCGCCGATCATTCTGATTTTCAATTATGGCTGTTAATGTAGGATCTATGGCGTCTTCTAGTAATTCCAAATACATTTCAGCGGTCAAATTTTCAGGTAAGAAAAAATGAGCAACTAAATGATCGCGAAAACTACCAGCCCAAACATTTAATTTTTGTGACCGCTGTGTATGAACCTCATGATAAATTCTGGGATTAGAATCGGACCAATATCGGCAGTTATGACGATTTACTACGCCATTTAAGAAAAAGGAACATTCGCCGGAGAAGCAAGTGTTGAATAGAAAATGTTCATCGTTTATAATTCGTTCACTCATATCTTCACAAAATTGTAATCGCCGATCAAAATCATCGTCTTCATTAAGTTCTTGTACCAGATGAATTTTATACGGATGAAAACTATGGGCCTTTAGAATCCGTTGGACAGTACATCGACGAACACCACACACAGTCTCCAATTTGAGGGTACTTAACGTAGGATCTACATAAACTTGCCCTAAAACCCCCACTTCTATTGCTTCGTTCCTTATGGGATTGTCAATGTTGCATTTTTTATTGGCGACTGACCCAGTTTCCCGAAATTTAGCTCTAGAGCATATTTTCGATGCACGTTACTGTTCTCATTTCGCTCGTTAAATATTTCTGCTGTTCTATTAGCGCACTGATTATTTCCGAAAAATATTT
This sequence comes from Acanthoscelides obtectus, assembly GCA_963669975.1. NCBI lineage: Eukaryota > Metazoa > Arthropoda > Insecta > Coleoptera > Chrysomelidae > Acanthoscelides > Acanthoscelides obtectus. Next base: position 2,452,596 of record CAVLJG010000001.1, on the reverse strand, counting down.
CGATAATTTCAACTCTTTCTGCTGTGGAATATACCATGGTTAATTTATGTAATAAAGCGTTACAAGTTATTTTAGCAACAAAGTTTGGTCAAATCAATCGCAAACTATGTACTAAATTCCTATTTAAAATACGTACGAGATATTTACTTATTAAGTAAATTCTTTTAGTCCAATTTCTTCTGAAAGTAGTATAAGCTAATCTGATGTACCTATTGAAGTCTACTTTAAGCTTTAAATCAATAAATCTTCAAAACTACTGAACTGAAGCTCATGTATTTTACATCATTATGAAGGGAATTGAAAGACCTTTAAAATAAGGTATCACTCGACCCCCCTTTCCGTTTAAGATTTTAGGGTTGGTGTCTCCCCCGCCCAGGGGGCTGCACGTGTTAACGTGATTTTTTGCTGCCAGTAAATCCGTCTGTTTCGTTTTCGATGCGCCACCCTGTATATCATGTGAAATGCAGTTCAATGCTTTTGGAGAAGTGATGGAAGGTACATGGTGAAGAATGGTGATTTTCCAGGATTGTTCTCAAAAAGATATCATTTGAATATGTGAGTTGTGTCTATTTTGTTCGCTACGCACGAAAACATAGATGTGCTGAAGTATAAGGGGTACCTGGACTGCATTAAAAATACAAGACTTTGGAAGCGCGTGCAGTTTTTGAGATACGCCATTATACAGTGAGAGCTCCGACATTGTGCTGTTACCTGTAATTTCCATTAGAGAAGGTTAAACCTCACAACGGTATATCCAGAAAATGCTAGAACCTCTTCTTTCACCATTCCTCCAGACGCATGAGAACAATATTTTCCAACCAGATAATGGGTGACCCCATATTGCTAGAGCGATAGTCGACTAACCTTAATAACGCTTACAGAGAGAGAGAGAGAGAGAGAGATCAAGAAGATAAGGCACCACATCAGAAGCATGCACCGACGACTGAACGACTTGCTTACGACATCAAAGTGACCCAACAGATTATTGGGGAAATTTAGCGATATCATAAATGTTATCACTTTTAAAATTTTTCAGAACTCTTGTTTATGTATTCAACATTTATTCAAATAAAATCATTTTAACTGGGTGTCCCATTTTGGTCACTGTGTATATTTCCAAATATCCTTGTTAATGCCTTTACCCGGGAGCAATAATATAATATATATATATATATATATATATATATATATATATAGGTGAAAAATTAAAGCTTCCGCCTTTTGTTGGGTACTTCGACAAAATTTAAGCAAAGAGGACTCTTTATACTTTTTTAATTCTCTCTAGCTTTCAATGGACTTTGTCATCATCATCAGGAGCTGCAATTACAATGATAACAGTAGCAACAATAGTGTAAAATGAATTTAAATTGACTCAACTCACAGTAGTATGTGAGGATGTTGCTAATTTTTGTATAGGATGAGGGAAACGTCCAGTAACATGGTGAGAGCTGGATACATGGTTTATTCCTGGAAATGTCCCACATTTTCATGAATAACAACTGTATCAACAAAAAGACAGATGTTAAACAACTGAGTGTCATTTACTCATATTTGCTAAACTGCGAAAAATTGGAGAACTTACATATCTCCCCAAATGTTGACTCTTCACAACCATAAATAGAATCTGTATCTTGGTCGACTCCACCAGTAAATTTCATTCCACTCAAAATCTAATAATTCTCTTCTCACGATTTAATAATAATTGTTAATTTTAATTTCCAATTAATTAAAATATAGTTTATTCAACTGCCTCTGGTCGGTTTAACCTTACATAACATTCTGAAAATCACATCATCTGAAGTGATTTGGCAACGTTGGTACACGCCCACAATTCGTTCCATCTTTCTACACAGACATTGACAACCTTCGGCCTTCTGTCAAAGGGTTCATCTCACTCATTATTCCATGACCACCATTTTGTGCAATCATCAAGTGGCTTCACGATGTAATGCTCTAATGTTTTTAAATAATTTTTAATCTGTTTTTAACTTGTTCTTGTCATATTTTATGTAATTTTGACCATTGTACCATCTATCCAGCTCTCACCATGTTACTGGACGTTTCGCTCATCCTATACGTAAACAACAATTAGCAACATCCTCACATACTACTGTAAGTTGAGTCAATTTAAATTCATTTTACACTTTTGTTGCTACTGTTATCATTGTAATTGCAGCTCCTGATGATGATGGCACATTCCATTGAAAGCTAGAGGGAATTAAAAAAGTATAAAGAGTCCTCTTTGCTTAAATTTTGTCGAAGTATCCAACAAAAGGCGGAAGCTTTAATTTTTCACCTAACTGGTCTAGACGACAATGACCACGTCTCAAAATATATATATATATATATAATAATAATAAATAATAATAATAATAATAAAGTTTATTGCAAAAGAAAAAGTATAGCAGTAGTAGATGAAAGACAATATTATACAATAAACGAATGGACCCAAAAAAGTTGCGCAGAAACTTGTGCTTGGGCATGAGCTCATGTATAAATAACTTAAGACTAAAAAAACATAAAAAAATATATGTATATAAAATTCATTAGACAAGTCCAAGTCCAAATTTTTTTTTAAAAAGACAATCGGGACGGATACGCAAAATCGGGACGTAGACGCAATCGGGATAGAGACAATATTGAAACAAAAGGCAATATTAGGTGAATAGACAAGAACAAAAATTGGTAAAAATAAATCATAAAATGCAATAATTCAGAGGGTAAGAATTCAAATCAGTTTGATTTATACATTTTTTTTTCATTTTGAACTTTCAAATATCTAGAGAGATTTCCGCTTTCAGTAGTAGTAGATATTTTTGATATCAATCGCTTGATGAATCTTGAGCCTGTGCTGGTCCAAAATCCACAGTCGTAGATGCCTTTTCATAACCTTTGTATTTTTAATATCTTTTATATTATATAATAATAAAATATTTTTCAAATTTGAATATACTTGATTCCTATGGGACTCAACGTTATTACATAGCCAAGAAAATCAACTCAAACATCGACTCGAAGAGCATAAACTGTCTCACCGTACCGTCTGCGAATTCGTTCCTTTTCCAGAACAATCGATGGCACGTATGGTATGCTTTGTTCGAGCATTAGCTCTCGTGCGCAACACATTTGCACTCCATGCTAAAATTTCAATAACAACCGTTTATTTATATAGTCAATTTGAGCTTTAATGTATGTATAATCTAATTTGCGATTTTGGTCACGCTATCGCCCAAGTTGACTTTCTTGCCGCGTTTGGTCACCATTCATGCAAGCGTATAGCCGCACTTTGCGTGAAATCATTTGTAAAAGCCGGATTTTTAACAAGCGGCTCTAAGACAGTGTAACTGTTGACAGTCATCCGGATATCGAGAGTAAAAGTCACAAAGCACACAATAGTGAGTAAGATACCTTGCCAATTTCACATCTGGTCCATCTTATTCGAAAATGCCTGAGATGATAACTATACAGGGGAAATAATATTCGTAACTTTAAGAGGTGATTCCTTGCATTATTCTAAGCAAAAAAGTTCATTATGACTTATCGCCGAAAATCATTCGTTTTCGAGGAAAGCGAGTCGTAAATAATTAAATTTTCTCAAAAATTTGGCAACGCTGCAACGCAACCGCGATACGAGCGCACGACGACCGCAACTGATTCATCGAATTGTTTAAGTTTGTATGATATTTTTGTTGAAAATATGCCTTGACTTATCGAATACTTTTACGCAATTTTGTGGCTAATATTTTTTATTTAATAACGCTTTCAGTATAGTACATTTACTTAAAAAAAACACACGGTCCTATTAATTGGTCACCATTTATTCCAGCCCATTAACAGAAAATTGATACTGCGAATGTTTCTGTGCAATTACTAATGTTTATTGGTCCAATTACAAAGTTTTCGTATAAATTATAACGGCAATGTCCAACAAACATAATATACCCAAAAAAGTGTACACTTGTGCTTGGGTTTTAACCGAATTTAAATCCATGATTTTACTTCAATTTTTAAACGTTTTTTTACATTTTCTATGATTAAATTTTGCAGGAATAACGTTATAAAATTTTGAGCATAGAAAATAGAATGATCTTTGGCTGAAAGCCTTATTAAGTCTAGGAATTTGTGCAGAGGTGTCCTTGAATCGCGTTTGATGGTTGTGACTGGTAGAAAGTAACAATTTTGGATTTTTTGTTAAATAACATATATTATTGTATAAATTTGCCGATTCATTGTTAAGATTTTCTGAGGAGTAACATTTCTTTTTGTTCAACATAACTTTCAAAATCCTCTTCTACGTAATTTCAATCTTTTTATAATAATTATTTATGACTCTCCCATGCTAAAAGGTTCCGTAAGATTGTAATGATTGAACAAGGGCATGATATATCATGTGTAGATATTTTTCGCTTAAAAAACTGCTGAAACATTTGACTTTCGGAATAAGGTATCTATTTTATTTCTAAATTTTCAGTATGTTTATTCCATCTTAGATGGTTATCCATGAATGCCCTTAGGTATTTGAAATTATCAACCGATTGTATGTTTCTACAGCTATCCAACGTTTTGATTTGGAGTTGATTCAAATTTGGGGAAGATCTGTTGCCGCAAGAAAATGTAATAAAGTATGTTTTGTTGAAATTGACTGTTAAAATTCTTTCCGTGAAAAAATTTGTAACCTTTTGAAAATCTAATACAATTTTGTTTTTTAAAGAAGTCCAATCTTGTCTGAGTAAATAATTGCCGTATGGTCTGCGAAGCCAATAATTTCTCCATCGTTTTATAACTTAAAAAGGTCATTAATATGTAAATTAAACAGCATTAGTCCTAATAAGGTTCCTTGTGGAACTCCGCATCTAACAATCATATTTTCACTCAGTGTACTGTTGATGATCACACTTTGTCTCCTGTTTTCCAAATAACTTTTCATGAGTTGATAAATGTCTCGAAAAAATCGTAAATTTTGCAAGGTTCTTAATAATTTAATTAATATCGAATGCTTTAGTTAGGTCTACAAAAAGGCATGCTGTTGACTTATTATTATCAACGTACTTGTAAATTTTGGTTCTTAACTGAATAAGTGTATCTTGACTTGATTTTGCTTCCTGGAATCCATATTGCTCTTCAGATATGAGGTTGTATTTTGCAATAAAATCTGAAAAGCGTTTTTTAAGATTTTTTTTTAATTTTTGAAAAGATTGTCAATACTGAAATTGGGCGATAATTACAAAGCTTCTGTGTATCTCAAGATTTAAATACAGGTTTTATTATTGCCTTTTTTAATTGGGTCGGGAACATTCCTCTTTCCATGCAGGTGTTTATGAGATATGCTAATACTTTAGAAATCTAATAATTTATTTGTTTCAGAGTGTATGCGGTTATATTATCAGTCGCTTTATGATATGTTCAATTTCGTATTGATCAGTCTGTGTCAGATATAGGGAATTTTTACATGGGGATTTTCGATCGCCCAATTATGAAAATTGTAAAACAAGACTCATCTGTTGACAACACGTTCGCTACAAAATTGTGATTTCTTTGGTGTTTACCCAAGAACCAATTACAGAGATTTGATCTTCGTGGAAAATCTTCAGGCTAGGCAGCTTGAACCCTCTGGACATGATATGGGTACAGTAACTGTTCTTTAAGGGTCCGATGTACAATCCAGTGTGAGACACCGACTTTACGAGCAATACTTCTCGGACTCCTTGTCGAATCCTAGTCAATTAAATTCAAAGCTTATTCTTCGGTTTCCACTCCAACTTCACGATGTCTTATGCGATTGTTAAAATTAGACACTACGTGTTCAGAAGTATTTGGGATACGAATGTTCTTCTAGCTGGTAGCCTTCGATCAGGAAAACGTTCTTCGCAGTGTTGCCAGAGCGAAGTTTAAAATATCCGTCACACGTATCGCAAAATTCCGCTACATGCCGCTACGGTCTAAAAATTTAAGGGGGGGGGGGGAGGCTTAAAATAAACAACAAATATATTTTTTACATATTTACTGTCTAAAAACCCTACTAAAAATACAAACAGTAACATAATATAATTGTAATTTTTCGTAAAAACATAAAAAGTATACCTCTAAAAAACAAAACTGTCTTTGGTTTAGAATTAGGAACTAATAAAAAAATAGAAACTATCACCAATATCTTAATCTTAATAGAAAAAAAAAACAAAAAATAAGGACAAAGAAGAAGCGGAAACGTGGACATGCCTACGTTTGCTTATTTCATTCAGTCAGAATCAGAAATTACTTCTTCTTCAGCTTGTTCTTCCTTATTTACATTATATAAATTCTTTTTATATTTGTTTAAATGATTCTCATTAAAACTATAGGATAAACAGCACTGTTTTTTTGATTCCAAGTCTAATTTAATTGTAAGTAGTGCAGACAAAGTTGATGGTATTATTTTATTTCTTTTTTTGTTTTGTAATCAAGCATAGAAGAAAAAGTTCGCTCAACATCAGCGTTTCTATGAGGCAATGTTAAAATGATTAGAGCCAGTTTACTTATCACTAAAATAAATACATATTTTCTTTAGTTCCAAAATTGCCTTTTCGGTTTCAATATGAAGGGCAAATTTTTTTAAAACGGCGTCATGAAAGGTAGCACTTATAATAAGACGATTGTTCATCACATCAACCGGTGAGAGAAACTTTAGCTCTGAAAAGAAGTTGTCTTTGATAGGAAATCTTTTAAGGAACTCTACCGATTTTTGGTAAAATGTGACACATTTTAATTTAAATTGTTCGATTGCCGTGTTATTGCAGTGTTTTATTGCATCCGTTGTATGCGGACCAACATTCACTTGTTCAATTGGTAATAAGCTGTGGGGATCATTAGGATTTAGATTATATAATTTCTGATTTTTAAAATATTCTGGTCGCATAAAGTTTGTACGTAAAAATTTTTAATTTTGACTTTTTGAAATATTCCTGTAATTCTTCAAGAACACACTGCCTTTTTGGGCTTCTTGAGAAGTAAGAATATAAGTTTTGTAAAAGAACTTCAACGTTGCTTGGAATCTTTTCAGCTGCCGCCACCGCCACTAAATGAGCAGGGTGGCAAATGCAGCCATTGACAATTATATTAGGATTATCTTTTAAAAGATAAGTTTTGAAAGATTCGTTATTGCCCATCATAACACTAGCGTTGTCGGAACAGTATCCAACAATATTGGTAATTTTTACTTGATTGGATATAACGCATTTTTTAAAAAGAGAATATAAACCTTTGGCGGTACCTTCATCTGCGTTTATTTTAATTATATCTAATAAATGGGTTTTCATTGAATTTTTATGAATATACCTTACAAGAATGCATAGTAGTCTTTATTGCTTAGGTCTGTACTCTCATCCAATAAAATAGAAAATGGTTTATTTTCCAATTCTGAAGTTATTTCGTCTTTAATAACAGGAGCCAGCACATTTTAATTATACTTATGCATTTGGATCTTTTTAATTTAAGTGAGCTAGAGAGATATGGGTCTTTAAAACATAATTGACTAACTCCTGTTATATGATCAACAGTTCTAAAACTTATATAATGACTTACAACTAAAAGACTATATCTTAAGCAAGCAAATATTTGCCGTTTTTCCAACTCACGTGCTTCCCGAGACTGAAAAGTGCTATCTAACGTTCTTACATTCGAAATTGCTTGTACATTAGTGGCATGCCTTTTTGATTTCGAATGATTCACTAAATCTGATTTTTTTAGCACCCATTATTTGATTACAAGCTTTACATTTTGCTTTCAACTTGTCATTTTCAATAGGTACCAACCAGCCTTTAAATAACGGATCTTCTAGCCATGATGAAGTAAAGATTTGTTTTCGTGTCTTTTTCTTAACAGGTTGCTCTGGTTCTTGGTTATCCTGAGATTCGCATGTCGAATTATCAGGCTCAGACCTGATTCCACTAGATTCCGCTCTTCTATTTTGTCTGTATTCAGGTTCGGGATGCTCCGAGTCCGACACAGATGCAGTCGAAGTGGATGGTACGGCCACGTTTGGTTTCACCGTTTGTTTTTTAGAAGGATTTTTATCAAAAAAATCGTTAATGGTCTTCTGTCGCCTTTCCATTATTCCTACCAAAGTGCACTCGACGAAGCTGATATTTATCATTACATCATATCGCTAATAAATCTGTTCTATCTCGTTCTTCTGGCCAGCAAAACATGGAGATTAATAAGTTAGACAAGCGCATTATAAGTTCCACTTGGAAAAGCATACTTATGCATTTCTATTGAATGATCAATTATAGAAGTACGTGTAATAAATCTTACCATTTTTGTTTGTTTTTCTATCGTAGCGCACCAAGGGTCTACGACAGTAATTGTTTTCAAACACGCAAGGATTTGTATATGCATTGTTCTAAATGCACTGAATTCAGTATGATTGTATAATAACTTTGTATGAATAATTTCCACTTATAGTTACCTATAGCAATACAGAACGCTTAAAAAACCTTATACGCTTTAATAACTTAATAATAAAACCAATAATCTACGTGGTATGAGAAACGAGCTTATATAAATCTAAAACAATTGAATGTGGAATTATGTCTTTTCAGTTTATTACTGTGTTATACGAGTAGAACATAAACTAACTGGACATAGTTGCCGGTTCAGAAAACTGTTGCCAAGTCCGCTAAGTGACAACCTACGGATTCGGCACGTTTCCAGATAACTGAAAATTGGTCAGCACATCCCAAAAAATGATCTGTTACGGACAAAGAGCTGCTCATTTCGGCTGGTCGGTGTCCAGATCACCGATGACTCGATCTGGCACGGACACATCTCGTCAATACCGGCAGCTGCTCAAAAAAAAGTCAAAGAAGTAGCTTTCCATCCTAATCGTGTCGTACATCCAGAACTGGTCCATATGACCGCTGCTTTGTCCCTAGGCAAAGTTTCTTTAAGCTCCTAAGTTCAGCCGCGGTGTCCAAGTATTAAGGCATCTGCCCCTGTTTCGGTATAAAAAAACACATAAAGCTACTAACGTCTTGGCCGCCGCTGCAACCTTTTTAAAATTACATTTTAAATAAAATGAACCTTGTCACAGATCATTTTTATTATGAAACTGTATGATTTATGTTCATCAATCCTAACATTTTATTACTGTTTGAAATCGGTTGTAATTCGTGCGGATCTACCACTTAGATACTGACAGGCAATCCGTTTTCAAGCTTCTAAAAAAAGTCCCTATTTCCTTGATACACATGTCGCGACAAAAGTATCTCCTATTTTTCAAAATTAAAACAAGAACACACATAATAGTCTCCGTCTTAGTGTCGACGACAAATCATCTTAAAAATAGAGTTTTTCGGTCTAGAAACGAAAATAACGCAGTGAGTCGTTGGAAACGTCTTCTGGGCACGTTGAGGATTTATTTTAAATAGTTCTCGCTATAAATATAACGGGCGTTAAGAGACTGGCTGTGTTTCGGGTTCTCTTTTTTGTCACTTTATCTATGAATAAGTGTAGGCAATTATCGCGAGAGGTACACTTGATGCGGGTGGTCTTTTAGATTAAAATACATAGCTTCCTAGATGTAAGTTGGATCTGTTCTCACGAAGTGCTAACGGACTGAGCTTTTCTCCAGGATGAGGCCGCATTCTAGGCCTACCAGATGAACGTGTCAGACGCTACAACTGCTATGAGGAACTTAAAGAAGATCGGATTTTTGAACTGCCTAAGGTTAGCAGAACTGCGAAAGGCGGTTTAACAATCTCGATACCCTAGGAACGAAGGAGCGGTCGTACCGGCCAGTTCTCGATGTACAAAGTTCGACAGAGTTGTGGTGGGAGGCAGAAGCCTGGTGGGTCTGTCTGGCAGCTCAAAACGCGGCTGCATCGTGTAGGAGAAGTATGAGGAACAAAGCCTGTTGATATAGCGGTAGAAGAGAGCAACATCGCTGACGGCAATTTTTTGTTAGTTATCTTAGGGTGGATTTAACAATTTAACAAACCATTATTCTGCACCAATAGGGTACGAGTACCAAACAGTCCGTTAAATATACCCAATCAGCCTCAAGATCTCTCCGTCAAATTTTTGGCAGCAAATAGCATCAAAGTGTTCAAAACAAAACACTGTAAAATATGAAGTGACAACTTGCCATTGAAATATTTTCAGTTTATTAAATATTATGAAATTATGTAAAACTGAGCCAAAATTTTTAAAAATGCTTGATGTCTGAGTAAAATCTATTTTTTCAGATTAGCTGAAGGTTGTTCCATGTTTACTGCAACTTTTGTAATCCATATGTGATTATATCACCTACTGTGTGCTTATAGTTTATCCTATATTTGCAAACTTGCACTTCCTGTTTTCTCTGTACAAAAGCATCATGTTGGAATCAAAAAGTGGTCTTGTTTATAATACAGTTGAATTTTCACGATTTTATTCAACATTTTAATAGAAATCACTGATATTCTGAGACCTTCGACAGCTTCCGTCAAATTGCATTTCGATAAGGTATTTTCCTATTGGTCCATAATAATAATGTTGGTGAAATCGGCCCTAAATATACAATTTAGCTCCCATTTAAACGGCTTCGTATCTCTTACCGAGATCCCAGTGCTAAGGGTCGAATTTGGAACACCCGGTATAATGGTCGGAATGCTCCGACCTCAAATTCAATTTTCCATTCTTGAATAGAACCGTTTGATGCTTTCAAACCTTTGAATTGCAAACCATCCCTCATGATGATACGAAGTATTATGTTGATATTTTCTTCACATAGCATAAATTATGATGAAAGTTCCGCCGTTCACAAGACGCGCTACCTACAAAACAGCAGTAATATCTAAAAGCAGGCAATTTAAAATTTACTTGCATTCTGCCTTGCATTCTCCATAACGAAGAGTGACACTGTTTGATTAAATGCTTTTAGCGCTTCTAGCGTGAGCTTGCATTGCTCGAATGCCGACTATACACACCCATATTATTACACCACATCAGGAAGATACATAAGGCGGTTACGCATTTCATATGCTTAATATGAACTACGGTATGAAACTTACGTGGATCCTAGGTGGGACGCTTGCTTCTGTAGAAATGGCTTTAATACTGAACAGTCGCGAAAGCAAAACGCAAATAATACACTGCCACTAACAGGACCAACAAAATTTTGTTCAAATTAAATTTGAAATAACTTTTTAATCTTTGCATCAATTTCGTTAATTTTTTCGTCAAGTTGTAGGTAATTTCATTTTCATCATTATCGACTGCTTATCTTGCAAAAAAATGTTTGTTGTTATATATGTTATATCGTACAAATATTATCAGGAACAACAAAACTTGAGGATACTTTTTTAAAATTCAAGTTCATCTTTTGATACTCCTATCTCTAAAGAGGACCTAAAAATGTCAGTAAATAAATACATTAATGATTTCCAAATTCCAAATATTGCAACAAATATAGCAGAAAACGTCGATGAACTTAATTTATGTACACAAAATTCTGATGCAAAATTTCGAATTTTTAATATGAACATAAGGAGTATAAAACACAACATTGACTACTTAAAAATACTACTCGACCAAATATGGTACAATTTTGATCTAATAGTTTTAACTGAAACGTGGCAAGTGGTTGATATTTCTTGCTTCAATCAGCAGGGATATGACACGCTCTATAACTTTGGCACTTATAACCAAAACGATGGGGTGATAGTTTTTGTAAGAAATGAGCTACAATATAATCATGATACATTCACTTTCACCGATGGAATCAAAATTTTAAACATAATGATCCAAATTAACCATAACAAAATTGAGGTATCTGCAATTTATCGTCCGCCATGTTCAGAACCCCACGAGTTTTTGAAGAATATCGATTTTTTTTCAAAATCAAAATAAAGTTCATTTAAAGCAACATATTTTCTTGGGAGATGTCAATATAAATATTTTGGACAATGATCCCATCACAAATGAATACTTGAATATCCTATCAAGTAACGGATTTCTGTCCTATATATAAACCTACCTACAAGGTCCATCAGTGGCACATGTATAGATCACTGCTTTGTGAAAGACCTATCCAACAAAATTACTTGTATACCAATAATCCTAGAAAGCGATATTACTGACCACTTCTCCACTATTTTACTGATATCTTCAAATGAAAAACATTCTAACATCCCTACCGTTAATAACAACCAGGAAAATTACAAATTTTTTGTCGACAATTCAAAACTAATATCAAATGTCAAACAAGAATCCTGGGAACAATTATACTCTATAAATAATATAGACAAAGCAACGGGACTGTTCATAGAGAAAATAAAAAAGCTAATAGATATTAGTACCAATAAAGTAATAATTAGTCACAAAGAGAAAAGCAGAAATGCCTGGATTACCAAAAGATTAATAACATCGGCAATAGAAAAAGAAAGACTATATAATATAATGAAACTAACGCCAACTACAGAGAATACCGACTGTTACAACCAATATAAAAATAAATTTATAGAGCTTGCAAGGCAAACCAAACGAAAACATTACCTAAATAAATTGAATAACAACTTAAATGATCCTAAGCGGCTTTGGACAACTATTGATGAGATTACTGGGAAAACAAAATTTAAAGAGTGTGTCACTGAGTTAAATACAACATCGGGAACAGTATTAAAAAATACTCAACAGATATGCGATGAATTTGTACAATTCTTTACTGACATAGGCGAAAATTTAGCAAGTAATATACAAGCAAATGTACAAAATACTCAGCCTCCAAAAAGAACTTTGAACTCATTTATTTTGGATAAAGTCGAACAATGTGAAGTATACACCACTGTTATGTCCTTAAAAAATCGGAAAAGTCCTGGGTTCGATGGTATTAAAAGCGAGCATTTGAAAATTATAGCCGAGGACATAACAGAACCACTCACTTACCTAATCAACAAATGCTTTGAATCTGGCATATATCCCTCAATTTTAAAAGAAGGTAATATAATACCGATACATAAATCAGGAACAAAAACAGATGCTAACAACTATAGACCAATATCAATAATATCCAGTGTAGCAAAGGTTTTTGAAAAAGTTTTATCTACTAGAATGATTCGATACCTCACAAAATTCAAAATTTTAAATGAAAATCAATATGGATTTACAGAAGGGAAGGCTACATCGGACGCAATAACTAAAATTGTAAATCAAATACATCAAAATATAGATAACAGAATCGCTTCAATCTGCATTTTTGTTGATTTAAAGAAAGCTTTCGATACAGTTAATCACAAATTATTATTAGAAGCATTGGAGAGAATTGGTTTCAGAGGAAACGCGTACTCACTGATCGAAAGTTATTTGTCAAATCGCCCACAATCTGTGCAGATATCAGGATCATTTAGTAAATAAATGTATATTAAGTGTGGTGTCCACAAGGAACTGTCTTAGGTCCGCTGTTATTCAATATATATTTAAATGATATTTTTCAAATTAATTGTGTTGGCAAAATAACTAGTTTTGCAGATGATACTGCAATATTATATGAAGGCACTGACTGGTCTGATCTGAAAAATGTAATTGAAAATGATTTTATCAAAATTATTCGGTGGTTTAACAGTAGAAAATTAAGCATTAACTACTCTAAAACACATTTTTTACCATTTGGATCTTATGCTAGACATCTGCCAAATTACACAAATTTCTCCTTCAACATTAATGATCAAAAAATGCAAATTAATAGAGTGCCCAACATAAAATACCTTGGAGTGGTCTTGGATCCTCACTTACGATGGGACATCCATGTCAATTATATTTTAAAGAAAGTTAGATTTGTATCCTACAAAATTAAATACCTTGAGAATATATTGACAGAAAAATATCTTCGAACATTATACCATACACTGATTGAGCCTCATCTCACATATGGTATATTAGCATGGGGAGCTGCATGTTCCTCACATATCTATAATTTAGATGTTTTTCAAAAAAGTATTCTAAAAATGATATTTAAAAAACCGAAACTTTATCCCACTGAAAAATAATACACAGATGTTCGAATGTATGATATAAGTCAGCTTTATTTCTTACACAGTATCACTCACTACCATAAATTTGTAAACACCGACCAAAAAATTAAACATAATCATTATACCAGGTACAAAATTCGTGGCACAGTAGTTCCTCAACCGCATAAATCTATAATGCAGCGATCATATCGCTATTTAGCGCCTAAGTTTTATGAAATTATACCTAAAGACTTAAAAGATTTACGTTTCGGAAATTGTTTCAAAAGAAATTTAAAAAAGTGGCTACATTCTATATCTAGGACTGAAATTCATAAACTCATAAATACGAACATCAACTAAATACATAATCTACTGTAGCTAATTTTTGTCCTTTTTTGTCATTTGCATTCTACAGTTTCATCTTAAATTATTGGTCCATGTACAGGCGATGCCTTCTATTGGGCCTGTTTTGATTTTATATTTATTTACTCATATTGTTTGTTATCTTTGTACATTGAGTAAATAAATATTATTATTATTATTATTATTATTATTATTATTATTATACAGGGTGCAACTAGAAAGGTGTATTTTGCCCTAAATTTCTGAACACCCTGTAGAAACATTGGATTACTGAATAATGTGTCTTCGTATGTGAATTTCAAGCCTCAACGTTTCCCAACAGTTCATTTTTTGATTCATGTCAATACCTCAATTATTGAAGCAGGGGCGTAGCTATCCTAGGGCAAACCGGGGTAGTGCCCCGGGGCCCCGGCTTATAGGGGCCATGCGCCTCTAAAAAATTGTTTTTAAGCGCCGATCAGCAATAAAGTCATTAAGTTTCATTTAAGACAGATTAAGACTTAACCGCAAGGAATTATACAGAATTCTGATAAGGTGATTTATAAAGTATAGTCAAGACTTAAGCCTTAAGGCATCAGAAATTACGTTACAGCTTAAGGCTTAATTAAGTCTGGGCTTAAGTCTTATGTTTTGGAAACTCTGCGAGCACCTTAAACCCGACACTAAATTCAAAATTTTTCTTAAAGACTAAAAATGATCTATTGACTGTTTCAAAAATATCGACTAATTTTTTTTCTCTTAAGTATATAGTATATCGAACAAATTGTTAGAAATGACGAAAAAAAAAATCCTGTAAAAGTTACAGCTCTTAAATATTAATATTTTGAGGTGCCGCATCGCAAATTTCAATTTCCCATTTGATTAACATGGGAAAAAATTGTTTTCAACTTTTGAATTTTTTTCTCATTACTAAATTATCATACGGATGAGTTCATTGAAATTAGAATAAGAAGAAAAATTAGAAAAGCATGCTAAAATAGAAAAAAAATGTAAAGCCTCTCAATCTTCTGAAAAAGAACAAGTAACTATTAATATTTCTGAGACACGTGAATCAACTTTTATTTCTTGTTCTACTTCTAAAGAACTTTTGCCTTGTACTAACACTTTTACTTTTGATAAAGTTATTAGCATTGCCATGTTTACTACACCACGTTCCTCTAATAGGAAAAAATCGTGCCATTGACAAGAACCTAGAAGAAGAGATCAGATTTCAAGCATCCTTCTGGAAAATGGTGTTGCAAAGATTATTTAAAATTACATTACTTCTGGGAAAATGTTCCTTGTCATTTCGGGGGCACCGTGAACGTCAAGATGATTTTAGTGGGAATTTTTGTTGAGTTTTTTTCCAGTTAAAAGATCATTCTGCTGGAGGAATGACTCAAGAAGTTTTAAATATACTAAAAAATCTAGATATTCCCATTGAAAAATGTTATGGGCAAGGCTACGATGGAACCAGTGTAATGAGTGGGGCTTATAATGGAGTAAATGCTCAAATAAAAAAAAGTTCAGCAAAATGCCGAATATGTACACTGTGCAAGTCACAACTTAAATTTAGTAATAAATGATGCATAAAGAGGTCTCGCAATATTTTTCCACTTTGCAAAATATATATTTTTTTTTTTTGGTTTAATGGGATATTTTAGCTTCTTTAACCAGTGACTCCAAAACAACTTTAAAAACATTAAATCCAACTCGTTGGTCAGGAAGGATATTGTCTATTAGTGCTGTCAAACTTCGTTATCTTGATATTATTAAATCTTTAACAGAAATAGAGTTACAGTCTCATAAAAAAGAAGAAAGAGAAGCTTCTTCCATTATCAAACAAATGTGTTGCTTTGAATTTGTATTTATTTCAACAATGTTGTATAAAATCTTTACCCAGGTTAACTTCGCCTCAAAGGTCCTTCAAAAGAAAAATATTGATTTAAGTGAATCTGTGACTGTTTTAGAACAAGTAGAAAAGAACCTTACTGAATTAAGATCTTCTTATGAATGAAATTTTAATGATTGAAGCTACGGAACTGGCTAACAAATGGAATATTCAACCGGAATTCAGGCAAAGGCGTCAACCTAAAGTTAAAAAACACTTTGACGAACTCTTAAGTGATTACAGATTTAATAATACTAAAATTTTATTTAAAATAAATGTTTTTTAATGTTGTTACGGACCGTGTTCTGACACAGATTTCTCATAGATTTAGGAGCATGAAAAATATTAATAAATTGTTTGATTTACTTCTTCCAAAAATTATGTTAAGTTGCGATGAAACATCCATTAAAAATAAATGTACAGCCATTTATAACAAATATCCTGAAATATTTGATTTAAATAATTTAATATTTATTTATTGGTCCATGTACAGGCGATGCCTTCTATTGGGCCTGTTTTGATTTTATATTTATTTACTCATATTGTTTGTTATTGAGTGAATAAATATTATTATATTATTATATTATATATAGTATACCAATTTGTTAAATGTTTGTAAAACAGACCTTAAGAATGATCTATCAATTAAGGAATATTTCAATATAATTTTAAGTAAGTATGGGGTACTTGAAAGCGACTTAAGTGAAGTTTACTTAATGTTCCTTTTATTTTTTACGTTGCCTGTAACTACTGCAACTGTTGAAAGATCATTTAACAAGCTAAAACTATCTTAGGTCTACTACAGGCCAGATTAGATTAAGCGATCTTGCTGTGCTCTCTATAGAGAATGAAGAAGCCCAAAACCTTGATATAAATGATATTATCAACGAATTTGCAAATAGAAAAGCAAGAAAAAGGGATTTTTAATTTTACTATTGTTTAATTTTTGACTTTTATTTCATTATTTTAATTTGTGTTTTTATGACAATAAACAATTTTTTTATTATAACATGATATTTTTTATTCTTAAACATACTCCCCAAAAAATGTTTGCCCCGGGGCCCCATGACTTCTAGCTACGCAACTGTATTGAAGAATATATGCCATTTTGAAGCAAATCGTGCGAATCATAGCCATAAACAATCTAATTTAAAAAATTACAGTGACAACATTGGGAAGAAAACTATGCGAATCATAACCATAAAAAATTTAAAATAAAAAAACGAGTATTTCCTCCCCGGGGCTGAGTAACAGCTCTCATCCTCTGGCATAGACTCAATTAAACCATCTATTGTGTCTTGGTTTGTTTGCTCGTTTACCAGCGCCTGTTCCAACGCAGTTACAGATTGAAATTCTGCTTAGTTCTGTCCAAGGCTTCTTCCTACTGTATCCCACAAATGCTCAATGGGGTTGAGATGCGGACTCCTTGGCGGCCAGTCTAGTACTTGAATTCCAACATCGTTGAGGTGTTGCCTAGTCATTTTGGCTATATGCAACCGAGCACTATCTTGCATTAGGAGAAAATTTTCTCCTATCAAGGGCACAGGAGGAACCACATGTTCTTCCAAACATCCTCTAATGTACCTATCGGCAGTAAGGTGTTCTCCTCGTAGCGAAGCAAGATCTAGAGCTTAAAATAGGAAGATAAGTTTATATAAACATAGGTCGACAAAACGTGTTGAGATAAAGACATAAAATTTGGTATTCTAGCTTAGCTTTTTATACTGGATTTAAAAATATTAACAATTTTAGACAGTTTTGTTTGGAAGCGTATGCAACAGGGACGGACTTAGGTTATTTTAGCCACAAAATTTTTGTGTGATTCTTATTTTGAAATTCAATTTTAGAATTTGAAAATTTAGGGTTTTCTATATACGAAAGGTACTCTTATTGAATATCGATAAATTGTGCCATTTTTGAATAAAATCAAACTAAAAAATTTGTCACATGATAGGAAATGTACTGCGAATTTAAATGAATTGTTGATTATACATAGTTAGCCATGACTGCAAACAAAAGTTGTTTTGATTTGTTCAAAAATGGCACAATTTATCGATATTCAATAAGATGTAGAAAATCCTAAATTTTCAAATTCAATTTAAGAATTTGAAAAACAGAATCACACAAAAATGTTGAGACTAAAATAACCTGAGTCCGTCCCTGTTCCATACGCTTCCAAACAAAACTGTCTAAAATTGTTAATATTTTAAAATCCAGCATAAAAATTTAGGCTAGAATACCAAATTCTGTCTTTATCTCAACACGTTTCGGAAATATTAAAAACCATCTTCAGGGGAGCCCCTTCAAAAGACCGTAGCGCCCTTAGGGGACGTTTGTCGACCTATGTTTATATAAACTTTTCTTCCTATTTTAAGAAACCGCTGGTAGAATATTGCACACTTTTTTCGGGACACCCTGTAGAAGCGAAACAACTTGTTAAGCTACAGCTTGCGCTACTTGTTCCGGTGTCACTTTTGTTGAGTATTGCTTGACAAGAATCTTTTTGACATGCCATAGAAATCTTAACAGACACAGCCTACTTGAAACAATTTCTTACCCGGCAAAGCTTGAAATCATTTCTTGTTTATGGCTATGATTCGCATGATTTTCTTCAAAACAGCATATATTCTTCAATAATTGATATAGATATCAATATACCAGTTGTGCAGGATGTTAATCAGGAATGGAATCATATCCAAGCAATAATTACTAATGTAGCAGAACAGATGATGAGAAAAACGAGTACTAGAAAAAACAAAGAGTAGTTCGACGACGACTGTAAACAGGAATTGGAACAAAGACAGAAAGCTAAAATACAAATGGATGTATCTAGAACAACAGACTCAAGGAAAAGATATGAGCAAGCCAAATGAAAACTGAAAGAGATGTGTAGAAAGAAAAAGCGTGAATACTGGGAAATAAATTTGAAAAAAATAGAAGATCCATGGTGAATTTGTCACATTCCACAGTGGTTCTGATAGATCTTAATAAATAATTTATTGCCATGTGTGTATCATATTGTTTTTTCATGTTCCTATTGTTATATTGTACTTCATTTTATCTATATTTTAATCTATATACACCTACTTATCCAATGTCTACAATGTAGATCTAACTGGATCAATAAATGAATCTGAATCTGAATCATGATCATCAAAAACATTAAGAACTTTTACCAGGATGTAAGAAGAAGCAAAATGGGTAGTCTTGCTTTTATAGAAGACAAATGGGTCATTAATTATTGGTGACACGCCAGGAAAATTAGAAAAGGCGTGCCGGACATTTTGCGGAACTGTTAAACCTATCAGACGAAGAGGAAAGGAACACGGAAGCAGCACCACTAGTGGAAGATGACGATCAGGGACAAATACACGAACCAACGGATCTGGAAATAGAAGAAACAATAGGAAGATTAAAACACAATAAGAGTAAAGGGGAAAATGGAATCACAGCAGAAGTGATAAAAGCGGGTGGACAAGATTTACACAAGCGACTTGGATGTCTGATCAGATATATACGTTATATGGAATCAAGAGGAACTACCAGATAAATGGAAAAACACCGCAATCTGCCCAATACACAAAAAAAGTGATAAAAGTTCATGTGAAAACTATAGAGACATTGCCCTATTAGACACTGCATTTATGATACTAGCATTTCAACTAAGGGACAGATTGAGCATATATG
Source organism: Acanthoscelides obtectus (assembly GCA_963669975.1). Lineage (NCBI taxonomy): Eukaryota > Metazoa > Arthropoda > Insecta > Coleoptera > Chrysomelidae > Acanthoscelides > Acanthoscelides obtectus. Next base: position 2,432,712 of record CAVLJG010000001.1, on the reverse strand, counting down.
AAAATGAGATTATAGGTGAATATCAAGGAGGTTTTCGAAGGGACAGGTCCACAATAGACCAAATATTTACTGTGAAACAGGTGTTCTATAATAGCTATGAACAAAAGCTTGGTTTACACGCATTATTTATTGATTTCAAGCAAGCGTATGATTTCATTGACAGAGAAAAAGTATATGAAGCTATGAGACTGCTAGGACTACCAAGTAAACTGATAAGGTTAGTAAAAATGACAATGTACGGGACAATGAACAAAGTCACATTTGGCATGACGAGAGACCTGAGACAAGTGGACCCGCTATCTACAACATTGTTTAACTTTACGCTTTAAACCGACGGAGTTGTTTACTATAGAAAACATCAGTTGATTGCTTACGCCGATGATATATCGATAATAATCGACGATGGTACATGGAGAAAGCGAACTAATAAAGAACTGCTGGAGATGTATAACCAACCCAGTATAATACAAAAAACCGGAGCTCAAAGAGTGCGCTGGCTACGACACGTTTACAGAATGCCGTCTTATAGGAATGCCAAAAAAGTTTTGTTTGGAGGAGAAGGCAGTAGAAGAAGAAGAAGAGGAAGACCGAAGAAGCAGTGGCTGGAAAGTGTCAAAGAGGATATACGAAGACTAGGCACGCCAGACTGGGAGGAAAAGACCAAAAACAGAAAAGCGTGGAAAGAAGTTGTCAAAAAGATAGAAGTCATAGGCCTTCAGGCCTGGAGCGCTGAATTATATGTATGTATCGGACAAAAATAGAGCGACGATATATTTTTTTTCTTCTATTGAAAACGTAATAACGCAAGAGGAATTAAAACTCATTAAAACAAATACATTCATTGACACAAATACATTTATTACATTCTATACCAAACTTCTCCCATATTGACAAGATTCTAAAATGAAAAAGAAAAATCAAACATTCTTAAACGACAAAAGTTAAGCGACGCATACAATAAAAATAATACAAAACAGAATATTCAAAAAACAAATACATTATCATGTTGCCTTCCTAATATTTAGTCCACAGTCCTTTATTTCCGAGAACCTGGCGGCACCTTTGAGGCATGGAAGAAATTAAATTATCAATTATGTTTTGATCAATAGTTTTCCAGATATTTTCAATTTCTTCAAAAATTTGCTGTTTATTTTTATAGGATTTGGTTCTAAGTTTCCTATCTACAATTTCCCACAGGTTTTCGATCAGATTAAGATCGGGTGATTGGGCTGGCCATTTAAGAATGGTGATTCTATTTTCATTGAACCATTCTTTTATACATTTTGCTGTATGTGTTGGGTCATTGTCGTGTTGAAAAACAAATCGTAGTGGCATATTCCATTCTGCATAAGGGAGCATGATATTTTCAAGGATATATTTATACTTAAACCTATCCATAATGCCCCCAATGTAATAAATTGGTCCCATTTCATAGCCAGAGAAACAACCCCACACTAACACGTTTCCACCTCCATGTTTTATAGTACCTTGGACATACTTTGGGTCGAGTCTTTTACCTGCAATACGCCGAACATGATGAACTCCATCACTTTTGTGCAAATCAAACTTTGACTCATCACTAAACAGTACTTTTTTCCATTGCTCTGGTGTCCAATGAGCATGTTGGGCTGCAAACAGACGACGTGCTTTAATATTCTTCTTACTAGAAGCGGTTTTTTTTGCAGGTTTGCATGCCGTTAAGCCTGCTTCAACTAGTCTGCGCTGTGTAGTCCGAGAAGAAACATTAGAGTCCCCAGCTTCAGCCAGAATTTGTTTTGCTGACAAAAAAGGATTTTCCTGAGAGAAAATTTTAAGCAAAGAGGACTCTTTATACTTTATTAATCTCTCTAGCTTTCAATGGTCTTTGCCATCATCATCAGGCGCTGCAATGCAATTGACAATTGTGCAAAATGAATTTTAAATTAACTTACAGTAGTATGTGAGGATGTTGCTAAATGTTATTCACGTTTAGGTTGAGGGAAACACCCAGTAACCTGGTGAAAACTGGATACATGGTAAAAACGTCAAATTAATACAAACTACACACAGCTGTATATCAAGAACAAATTATTATTATATTATATTATATTATTGTTTACGAATAGGATGAGGGAAACAATTAGCAACATCCTCACATACTACTGTAAGTTGAGTCAATTTAAATTCATTTTACACTATTGTTGCTACTGTTATCATTGTAATTGCAGCTCCTGATGATGATGGCAAAGTCCATTGAAAGCTAGAGAGAATTAAAAAAGTATAAAGAGTCCTCTTTGCTTAAATTTTGTCGAAGTACCCAACAAAAGGCGGAAGCTTTAATTTTTCACCTAACTGGTCTAGACGACAATGACCACGTCTCAAGTTATATATATATAATTGATATATTGACATGAATCAAAAAAAGAACTGTTGAGAAAATTTGAGGCTTAAAATTTTCATACGAAGACACATTTTTCAGTAATCCAATGTTTTCACAGGATGTTCAGAAATTTAAGGCAAAATGCACCCTGTATAACATCAACCATTTTCAATTTTTTGCAAGCTCGACCTTCGATAGTGATGACAATGAGATTACCTACAAGTTGAAAAAAAAATAACGAAATTGATGCAAATGTTATTCCAAATTTGATTTGACAACATTTTTCAAATTTCGTCAAGTATCCCATCATCCTGGTTTGCTGGTTATCTGGTAAATAGTACGTCTTTTCAACAAACATTATATCGTAAATAATTTACACTCTGGTGTGTGATGGTTTTAAAAACCTTTTCGCGGGTATCCAGTGACTACCGCACTGTACTGTCTCCTAGTGTGACAGTTAGCCGTACTTTACAATTTCGTAAATTTGGCGTAAAGCCTCGCTGACGGCGTTCCACGAATATTCTCCTGGCCTTAATTGAGAGCTTCGAGTTCCAACTACATGGGCCGTCTCAAAATATGCCGCCGTTGACGACAGATACCGAACCGTGGCCCTCTTTTCTAGTCATCGAACACTCGTACATCTGGTTTTCCTTGGTAACTATGAATCGTGAATGAGTCGTCTTGAGAGAAAGTTTGGTTTTATAGAAACTGCAAGGAACTGTTAGATGAGGGCAAGTATATTTACATAGCAGGTAGGTATAAAAACTTTATCTGAAGTCACTTGAAATAGCATAAAAACCTTTGGTCGACGCGTCCTTTGTAATTTCATGACATATCATAGGCGTGCGTTCATTTATTTAGAACGATAATAATAATGTTTTTATATCACAATAAATGGATTTTACTATCTTCTTATTTTTTTGATTTGGGATAAAAAATACTTATATTGGGAGTTTAATTTATGTTGACTGAAAGTTACGAAAAGGAAAAATTACAGAATTCCAACGTTTGACATAGGCAAATATTTACATAGCAGGTAGGTATATAAAAAGGTATATAAAGACTTACATTATAGGCCCCCGAGCTAGCAGCCGTCACGAGCATACACTTGTGCGACTGCGACCCACCCGGACTTACAGTGCGATCCTACTGTGATTTTCATCACGGTACGATCGCCATCCACGATGGCGAGAATAGAGAAGCTGGCGAGCCAGCTGAAGCAGAAAGAAGAGAATTTTGCAATGCTTGCTGAGCAGATGAAAAATCTGCAAGAAGCATTCGAGCGGGCGAGGGATGAAATCGATGAGGTAAAAAGGAAGCTCCTCAAAGCAAAGAGGAAAGCGAAGAAGACGGAGGAAGAAGAAGAGGACCAGGGAGAGGAGGACCAGAAGCCTACGGAGAACTTGGACATGGATGCCCAAGATATCGACGTAGACGAAGCCGAGAAGAGGACGGACGACACCGATTTCAGTGTCGCCACCAGACGGAGGAAGCGGGTGCGAGTTTCCTCCTCCGAAGAAGAAGAAGAACCCAGGCAGCCAAAGATGCCAGCTGCCACCAAGAAGAGAGGTCCTAGAGCAACCAGGACCACCGAGGCCCCCATGGCAGGAACAAGAGTTCCGCCAATCAATATCGAGGGCACCGCTGATTGGTCATCCTTGAGTAGGATGATGAACAGCAAGGGAATTCAATTCTCCAAAGCGAGGACGGCGGGTACCAGTGTGAAGGTATTCACAAATACACCAGCTGACTACCGTCAGCTAGTCGCACTGCTGGAATCCATCAAGCGGCCCTTCTTCACATATCAACTGAAGGAGGACAGGATGGACCAGAGGGTCATTCGTGGGCTTCCGAGAGAGATGTCAGTCAATGACATCAAAGAGGATCTAGTGAGCCAAGGCATCGCAGACGCCGAGGTTCAGCAGATGACCTCAAGGACCACAAAGAAGCCACTTCCGCTCTTCCTCGTCAAGACGAAGATGCCGGAAAAGCTTGCAGAGCTCCAGAGGCTGGCCATGCTCACGGTCGGCTTCGAGAGGAAGAAAAAGTCTTCCGAGCCCAGCCAATGTTACCGCTGCCAGCGGTACGGGCACACACAGCGGAACTGTCGTCTCGCTGAACGGTGCGTTAAGTGTGGAGAGGACCACAACAGCACCAGCTGCAGTCTGCCAGCGCCGCCAACAGGGCAACGAAACGCCAAGTGTTGCCTCTGTGGAGAAGGCCACCCCGCCAACTACAAGGGATGTAGTAAGGCGCCGAAGAAAGCTGCTTCTGCCCCCAAAGCAGTCCCCACCACAAATAGGACTTCTTACGCCCAAAAAGTGAAGAAGCCTATGTCCACTTCTGCCCCAGCAGCCGCCACTGCTACTGGAACTACTGCGCAGAAGCAACACGGCGATGACAGACTGCTAGCAATGATGCAAGCCATCATAACCCGCCTGGATGCACTCGAGGCCAAGATGCAAGACAAGCACTAGACCCGAAATGTCTACAGGTCAAAACGTAGAATCTCTACGCATTATCTCCTGGAACATCAACGGATTCAGGGCACGGAAACCAGAAATCCAGGAGATACTAGACCAGTACCAACCAGAGGTGATGGCCATCCAAGAAACGAAGTTGGATGCTGCCCATAGTCTGACGTTCCCGCGGTACGAGACGTACCGCTACGACAGAAGGGGCAGAGGTGGAGGAGTCGCATTACTCGTCAAACGTACCTTGACGAGTCATGTCCTCGACGATGCCGCAGACATAAATGGGGACGGAATCACGGTCCAGGTCCATCACAACCACCGTCCCTACAGAATCACCTCCCTATATGTGCCACCAGGGGAGGCCCTAGACGAAGATGACATCGCTGACCTCCTGAGAGGCCCAGGAGCACGCATAGTCATCGGAGATCTAAACTGCAAGTCTCCGGCTTGGAACAACAACGTCGAAGACAGGAATGCAAGGCAGCTCCAGGAACACGTCGATGCCCTGGCGGGGGTCATCGTCGGTCCGGAGCAACCAACCTACATTCCATTCGGCCTTGGGCGACCTGCGGTACTGGACATAGCCATCCTCCGCAACATCAGAGAGGAGTTCGAGATAGAGACCCTGGTGGAAGGATCGTCGGACCACAATCCGATTCTACTAACACTTGGCACAGGGTCTAGAACTCGAGATAGCTTGAGCACCAAACGGACGAACTGGAACCTGTACAAATCCAACGTCCAAAGGAACATCACTCAAATTCCAACCATCCGATCAGCGGAGGAACTGGACAACGCAGTAGAGGAGCTGGAGAATGCTGTCCTGCGAGCGCACGAGGACAGCACCCGCTCCGAGACTACGGCAGTTCCTAGACACCTAAATGGTCCAGCACCGCACCATATTAGGCACCTGATCAGGGAGAATAGAAGACTCAAGCGAGAACATCTCCAGCTGTTGACAGAGGAGTCGAGAGTTGCGCGAAACAGAGCATCGTTAGCTCTGAAGAACGCACTCGCGGAACTCCAAAACAACAGATGGAATGCAGCCTGTGCAGAACTAGAGACCCAGGATGGTACGGCCTGGTCTATGCAGCGAAAATTTCGTCGTCAGCGCACCACGATCCCCACTCTTCACGGCCAACGCGGCTTGGCCTACTCCAGTGAAGAAAAAGCCGAAGCATTCGCCGATTCGCTAGAATCCGAATGCAGACTCAATTACCATGAAGACGAGGACGACAACCACGAGGAGGCCGTGGAAGTCGCAGCCGAAAACATGAGGAGTCGACCACCTGGCCAGGAGACGGATCACCCCTCCAGTCCAGAGGAAATCCGACTGATCATCCGCAGGTTGAAGGTCAGAAAGGCGCCGGGAAGGGACGGCATCAACAATAGGATGCTGAAGAACCTTCCCACCAAAGGCATTGCTGCGCTCACCAACATCGCCAATGCCACTCTGAGACTTAACCACTTCCCGCGGCGGTGGCGGGAAGCCCAGGTTATAATGCTCACCAAGCCAGGCAAGGACCGGAAGTTGCCCCAGAACTACCGGCCCATCAGCCTGGTTTCCTCGGTGGGCAAAGTAGTCGAAAAGGCTATCGCCGTTCGACTAGAGAAGCAGGCAGAAGAACTGCAACTTCTCCCCCAGAGCAATTCGCCTTCAGATCCTCCCACAACACGGAACTCCAAGCGCTACGACTGACGGAAAACATCACCAGCGGCTTCAATCTCCAGGAGGCAACCGGTCTCGTCCTGCTGGACGTGGAACGAGCCTTCGACCGAGTTTGGCACGATGGACTCATCGCCAAAATGGAAGCCGCCGGAATCGATGCGAACATGTGCCAACTGATCCAGAGCTATCTAACACAAAGATGGTTCACGGTGAAGATTGGTACATGCCATTCAACAAGACGACAGCTGGAAGCAGGCGTGCCCCAGGGGTCAGCCTTAGCCCCCCTGCTCTACAACATCTATACTTACGATGTGCCGAAGACAGCTGACACAATGCTGGCCCTATATGCAGACGACACTGCTATAGCCGCCAAGCATAGACGACCCGAGATCATCCGTAGGAGACTACAGGGTGAACTGGACCAAATTCAGGACTGGTGCGTGAAATGGAAAATCCGCATCAACGTCCAGAAGACGCAGGCAATCTTCATTCAACGAAGAAGGATTGCAAGACCTCTCGAAGCATCCATCTTCGATGAAGATATCCAGTGGAGCGACAATGTCAAATATCTGGGGATCGTTTTTGACAAGTCCCTCACCTGGAAAGCGCACATAGAAGCTGTCATCGCAAAAACCAGAGCAGCCATGGCTCAACTCTATCCATTACTGGGTAGACACAGCCAGATGCCGCTAGCGACCAAGCTACGGCTGATCAAGGCCATCGCCAGACCTCAGCTCGCTTACGCCTCCGCGGTCTGGGGGTACGCTGCCCCCAGCTACCGCAAGCGACTTGCTGCTCTAGAGATGAAGCTACTCCGGATCGCCACCAATGCACCTTCCTACGTAAGGAACTCAACCTTGCGTAGAGACCTGCATTGGGATACCATCCACGAGTACATGAGGAAAAAAGCGGAGAAGACCTTCGAGAAAGCTCAGGACCACCCGAACGAGCAGCTACGATTCCTCATGGACTACGATCCGGACGAGAGGCCTCGCAACCGCAGAACCAGGTACCCCAGACCAAGGTCCCAGTTGGCACCCGCTAACTGGAACCTTGACTAGGAGACTAGGAGAACTGCGGCTGCTCCCCCCCCCCCTCACCCCACGGCGTGGATGCAGAGGACCAGGAACCACCGGGACCAGGACCCACCGGGACCAGGACCAACCAGGACCAGGACCCGCCACGACCAGGACCCACCAGGACCAGGACCCTTCAGGACCAGGACCAGGAACAACATATTGGTAAGAGGACTTGAAACTCTTGATTTTTCGAAAACAAGAGTTTCAAGAGAAACTAGCAGACCCTCTATCGATGATCGCTTAACGACATCGATAGAATGTGCGAGGTAAAGGGAACCAACCCGGCGTTCCCAGAGACTGAAACACATGAGGAGACGTTGTAGCAGACCGCAGGTCACGCACAACACATGGCCTACCGAGACGCTGATGAGTCGGGCCACGCGGAGGTTTAGGGTTTAGTGGGTATTAGGTGATCTCCTCAAGACCCTGGAGCCCCACACACGTCGTAGCTCGTGCTATGGTATGGTGCGTAAATGCATTCCCCCCTCGTTAAAAAAAAAAAAAAAAAAAAAAACATTATAGGTATTTATATATCATCCTCGCCTTCGGAGCTGTCGCTAGAGTCATCTTGTAGAGGAATTACAACGGGATTTACAGGAGGCAAAACACAATATTCATTTTCTTTTTCAATAATATGCCTAGAACACTGCTTCCATAGGTCTGTGGCAGCAATATGAGATACTGCATCTCTTATTGTGGCCAATAGCGATTCACTTAATTGAGGGGTCTGATTATGTTTTCTTACTTTTTTTTTTAAAGCAGCCCAGACCAACTCAATCGGGTTAAAAATGCAGTAATAGGGAGGTAGACGTAATACTTCATGGCCATTTTGCTGAAGCAGATTGTCAACAACATACTCTTTTTCAAATTTTTGTCTTTTAATAAGATCCAATAATATGGCTTTGGTTGATTTTTGTGGTATTTCCATTCCCTTATCCTTCATAAAATCAATAATATCTTGTTTTTTTGTGCCTGTATTCGGAATTTTGTTTTTCTGTCGGGAATGGTATGGCACATTGTCCATAATAATCACTGAATTTGGGGAAATGTTTGGTATTAACTGCTGCTCTGTCCACTTTTCAAATAAGTCGGAGGTCATGTCCTCATGATAATCGCCACATGATTCTTTGATATTTTTGGCAGATAACAGCAAGGCATTAGGTATAAATCCATTTTCACTGCCAGCATGGAGAATAATGATTCGTTTTCCACGGTTGCATGGTGCATTTAAAATGCACTTGTTGCTGTCGTCAACCCAGCCGTACTGCACAACATCATGGGTATCATACCACGTTTCATCCAGGTAAATCAGATTTCTTTTCTGCTCTCTATAGATTTTAACTTTGTGCAAAAATTCTTGGCGCAATTCAACGATTCGAGACGACTCCATAATCACCATTCTTTTATCTAATTTTTTGTATTGAAAACCACACAGTTTTACAATACAGTGCAGTGAGTCTAAGCATTTGTAATTATAAAAATCTTCAGGATAATCTTTTAATTTATCCCGTATCATTTCCAACGTGGGCACCAAATTTTCTTTATAAAATCCGTATATTATACGACGAATATCTTCCTGAAGACCCATGTCTATTCTTTTTAATTTTTGCCCTATGCGCTTTCTGTGGAAGGAATGGTTGACTACATCTCCCCTTTTTATAACCCGATAAATAGTAGATCGACTGATTTTTGTCAGGATACAAATTCTGTTTAAAATTTGATTTTGCGAGGAATCTGGATTTTCGTTTTTCAGGCAATCATACTTATTTAGGATTACTCTTTGGGTCTGTTCCTCTAAATCTTTATGAAAGAATTCTGCCTGCACAGGTTCATCAACCATCTCCTCGTGGCTTGGAGCATTTTCCCAAGGTCTCCAAAGAGCCATATTTAGGACACACAAGAACAATCAACACAACAATTAAATCAACAAGTAAACTGAGTATTCAAAAGTCAAAAACACACAAACTAATAAAATCTATGAAAAAACACGGACAGACTAAAGAAAACACGTTTATTCACCGCTACACGGCACTGGCTAAACTGTTTCAATTTTCAGTAGCCACCTGCACTTGTTCGGAGCTCTGAAATACACGCTTTCTCATTGGCGATGTCCACGCATAGGCGTGCTTTACTCCACGTGGACCGGTGAAACTGCCTTTGATCTTATACGGGGGATATTTGCTGCGAAATTTGGCGATTTTTGCAGCAACAGAGCGTGTTAAATATAGATATATAAAACGCACCCGGTATTTCACAGTGTTTCAAGTGACTTCAGATAAAGATACGTTGTTTCGGTGCCTTTTGACTTATCCGAAGCCTTTGATTCGTCGATGGGCAGCGCTAGGGGTCCCATAAAAAGAAAAGTCCTTTTTTCAGCCCTGCTAAAATTGATGATCCGGAAGGACCTGGTGATTATAGATCAATCAGTATCCTTCCAATGTTGTTGTTGTTGTTGGATAGAACAGTACGCCCTGAACTCTACCACATTTATTCAGCAAAACCCAAATGTACCAATAGAAGAATATTATACAGGGTGGCGCATCGAAAATGAAACAGACGCATTTACTGGCAGCTCAGTTTTTTTTTTTGAAAAACGCTCAGAACCGTCGATTTTGTTTTCGAAGGGGACACAAGTTTGGCAAAAAATCACGTTAACACGTGCAGCCCCATGGGCGGGGGTGACACTAACCCTAAAATCTTAAATGCAAAGGAGGTTCGAGTGATACCCTATTATTATTATTATTATTATTATGATAATTGAGATGAGCAGAGTACACAGTACTATAAGCTCATGTAAATATAGTCTACGGACACGTAACACAAATACATCAAATAGAAAAAAAATAAAAAAAGACAGTTCATAGCTATAAAGTTTGTACACTCCTCCAGCTATCATACTGCACTTTGAAGCTATTAACTGAAGTAGGACCAACCACACTTTCAGGTAAACTATTCCAGGTGTTGAATATGCGGTTGGGAAGAAACCACTGTTAGACTGTTGTTTTCAATGGCTCCTTATGCAGTTTGAAGCTGTGTCCGCGTAGATTGCTGCGCGACAGACGGTATAGATGCATGAGGTTGGTGCCCATCAAACCATGAAGAATCCTGAACGTAACTATAAGATCGCCACGAAGTCTTCGCTCAGAGAATGAGGTCAGGTTGAATAATTCAAGGCGATCTTCATAGCTTGGTCTTCGTGCTCCAAAAGGGATACGAGTAACCCGACGCTTTACTGATTCGACGAGATTTCTATTGCGCAGAAGCACAGTGTCCCATACCGGACCAGCGAATTCAAGAATTGGCCTCACGAATGCCTTGTAAATGTAGGCGCAAGTGTTGACATCGGATCCTTTGAAAGACCTCTCCAGCATGTATAAAAGTTTCTTGGCTTTTGATGTAACGTGGTGAATATGCTCTGACCAGGAAAGACGATCGTTGACTACAACGCCCAGATCAGTGTGGCTGAAAACTGCTTCGATATTGTGGTCAGAGATCTTGTATGTAAATCGCGGTTTTGTCTTCCCGAGGTGAAGGACACAACACTTAGTTAGATTTAAGGGTAAAAGCCAACTGACTGACCATTGACAAACAATATCAAGATCTCGTTGAAGCATAGCAGAATTTACGACAGTATTGTAAATCTTGGTGTCGTCGGCATAAGCTGAACATGTGGAGGAAATCAATGCGGGCAGGTCACTTGTATACAGAAGGAACAGTACTGGCCCCAAGACAGAGCCTTGAGGAACTCCACTTGCTACATGATGAAGGTGAGACTGGCTATCACTGACGCGCACAGAGAAAGTCCTCCCGGTGAGAAAAGCCTTAATCCACAGTAACAACTCGCCTCTTATTCCCATACATTCCAACTTAAACAGAAGCCTTCTATGTGGTACGCGATCGAAAGCCCTAGAAAAATCTAAGTAGATTATATCAACAGGAGTCTTTGTGTCCAGATACTGAGTCCAGTCGTTGAGAGAGTGGAGAAGGTTGGCCATTATTGATCGACCAGGGAGAAATCCATGCTGATTCTTAGGGATAAGGTCATTTTCGAAAGCAAATGACAGGGGAGCTTATCTAATATGATTCTTTCAGCTATTTTGGCGGCGATAGGAACGAGACTTATTGGTCGATAATTTTTAGCGGAGGATTTATCGCCCTTTTTGAATACAGGGGTAACAGAAGCACTAAGCCAGCATGAGGGTAGGGTATGAGATCTAAAAGACAATATGAATATCAAGCTTAATGGTAGGGCCAGTGCTGAAGCGCAGTTTTTAAGTACAGCAGCCGTCATCCCATCTTTACCAGGGGAGGAAGAGGTCTTCAGATTTCGCAGGTGCATTAATACATCTTCAGGCAGGAACTCAACTTCGCAAAGGCTGTTGGGACACCTATGGCAGATAGTGGTCGGTAGAAGGTCTCCATTAGGCTCATCGGCGAAGTCATCACTAAAGGACTCTGCCAGTAAGTTGGCAGATTCGGTGGCATCCATGTGGAGATGACCGTCACCGTCGCGGATCTGAGGTGATGAAACTTTGGAATTCAGGTTTGTTCTTAGATACCGAAACAGCTTCTTCTTATTTTTGGAGGTAACGAGTTTTCGTTCATAAGCATGTTTGGCATTATGTAACGTTCTAGATAGGAGGTTAGAAAAGGATCGATGAGACACGTAATCTTGTGAATGACCACTCCTCCTAAACCGTTGCCACAAAGATCTCTTGTGACGAAGCATCCTCGATATGTTAGAGTTGATCCAGGGCTTTAAGGGGTCACAGTATACCTTCTTTTCAACAGTATTGTCAGCCGTTACGCTTAGGACTCGTTGAGCGAAAGTGTCCCACATATCTTGGGTGCTACGGTTGTTAAGCAAAGCAGGCCAGTTGACTTCAGACAGGGCTTGGTTAAGAGCATCGTGGTTTACAATTTTGATGGTTTTAAACTTATCGGTTGTAGAACGACTATTTATATTGAACTGGAGAGAAGATAAAAGTGAACAGTGGTCAGACTTGCCAAAGGTGGCAAATAATCTAAATTAGAAACAAAGTCGGCGTCGTTAACGAATATCAAATCCAGAGCCCTGGGCGTCTGTCCTTCCCTGAATCTCGTTGGACGATCAACAAGTTGAGATATGCTAGAGTTGCGTAGCAAGTCATGTAAGCAGCAGAAGAAGAATTGCATTCAGGAATGGTTGACATAGGCCAGCTAATGTCACGTAAATTGAAGTCACCAGCTATGAAAAGGTTGGTGTTTTTATTTAAGAGATCTGAAATGAGACTGCACAGGTGTGTGTCTCCCAAATAGGGCCGTGGCCGATATATGCAGCCTATCGTGAAGCTGAAATTTGGGCACCTCAATTCCAAAAATAGATTGTCAATGCCATCGAAAGGACTGAAAGAGGGAGATACCGAGAAAGCCGACGCGATTTCCGTGCGAACATAAATGCGTACTCCACCAAAACCAGGAGTGCGTGGTGAATCCATTCTGTATAAGTAGTATCCAGGCAAATTGATGGAAGAGTCGGACACGTTGGAATGGAGCCATGTTTCAGTAAGGCAAACGAACGTTGGATTATTGTCTCGAACAAATGCTTGGAGTTCAGGTAGCTTAGAAAAGAGAGATTGTATATTAGTGTAACAAACCGTCCAGTTTGCCACAGAATTTATCAGTTTTTTGAAGGTGTGATCTCCTGGGTAGCTGAGTGTACTATAGGAGGTTTACCACGAACGTATTTTATAGTAATATTACTTTCGCCTGTTGTTTGACGACGTCTAAGCTCTTCGCGAAGGTGTTGTAGTTCTTGCATTTGACCTCTGGTTTTGTCGTCAGAGATTTTTACGTGACGAAGCGTGGGGTGGCTAAGGATGGAGTTTTTCTTCCGCAAAATATTGCTGACGATAATAGGTGAGGAAAACACAACTCTAGTTAAACGATTGCTTGAAGTTGTTCTGCCAAGGCGAGTGATGCTGAGTCGGTGATTTTCGGCAGATGGTTCAGTATGCCTAATAATCTCTGATACTATGTTTATGTCATCGTTCCCTTCAGCTATGCCCCTCAGAACGATATTGTGGGAACGTCTAAATAACATTGTCTTTCAATTCCCTTTATAATGATATAAAATTAATGTACTTCATTTCAGTAGTTTTGAAGATTTATTGATTTAAAGCTTAAAGTAGATTTTAGTAGGTACATCAGATTAGTTTGTACTACTTTCAGAAGAAATTTGATTAAAATGCCACTCTGTAGGAAGATCGACGCTGAATTCTTTACTAGAGCTTATTTTCAACATTATAAATCATTCCTCAAAAGTCCCCATGAATCCAAGTGGAGCTTTTTTATGGGGGGTTAAAGTGTTGTAATTAAAAAAAAACAAAATTTTCACGTCAAACCGTATTTTGAAATCGTTTTCTTTTTGAATGTTTGTGGAAGGGGCTCTATAAGTGTCCCCTGTTGTGACCTAGAGCTCAGCTGGCCCTTGTTTCTTTGTTGTATACCTGACACTTGTAACGCTTCCTTCCCGCAAAAAGTCCAGAAAAGATGGAATGCAATGAAGATTCCAACTTTTCTGCACAATCACAGAAAGGGGGTTACCATTAGCTTCCGGTAGCTCAGTCGGTGGCATGAAGACATCTACAGGCATGTAGCTGTGTGTCGACCATGGCATGGCTAGAGGATAGAAGAACAAACAGAACACAAAAATTTAACAGATTTTATTTAACAAAAAAAAAGCATTTCCATTACATTACAATTTTACAGTTTTAAAGAACAAAATAAGTTTTACATCTTTGGCGCTGCTATAAAACTATCAACTTATCTTTCGCTGGTCCATTTTGACTCGACTGAAGCGAGGATGGCCAGGTACTTGAAGTGGAGGTCCCAGTTATCAGGGGTGACCTCACATATAGTGACTTCAGAACCAGTTGTAGGCGAAGTTGAACTTAAAGGCGATGGCGCTGCCAAGGCACATGCATGGGTGAAGTGATAGGCCAAGCAACGCAAAGTCAAAGACTAAGGCAAAAGGGAAAGGGAAAGAGAAAGAGAAAGGGGGTGGCCCCAATCATTTTGTCCTATACGGACACACATTCTACAAAATTCTAGCACATGGTGCTATATGACCTTGTGCTACAGAGAAGAAAATTCTTAGCTCTTGTTCGATCGGCGGCTCAAGTGAAAAGGAAGCGCGAGGAAGATTGCAGATCAGGAACTCCTCATCAAGCGGGCTCCAAGCGGAAAATTTTCCAAGTAAAAAAGCTAGAGATGGGATTAATGAATTGCGATTCTGAAATGATAATCGAGAAGTGATTTAATAAATACAATCGGACGGTGGAACCGTTACACACTGGGGCATTGACATCATTTGACCAGTCTTCAGATCAGTATTCTGCTATTCTCAGTTGTATACAGACGCGTCGGATAATTTCAGACAGTTTCTACGTGATATTATTCACGTATTGATTGAAAAATGGCCGAAAACTGCATCATTTGCGACAAATCGCTGTCAGACGGTATTAAAACCTTACGTGACGCCAGTATCGACCGAAATGATGGAAAAATTACATTTTTGCGGAGTGTTGAATCGATCAGAGTGCAGGTGGGGTGTCGCAAAGAATATACTGGTGCAAGTAACATTACTGCTGCTAAAAGGGACCGCTAGCCCTGCTCGGCGAAGAATGCGTTCTATCGAGATGTTACATATTATGATGCTATTTTTGATTGTTATGTTAATTATTTACGAAGTCATTTTGGTTGGAACGTTACGGTTGTTTTCGACGGTGATAAGAATCAACGTAATAACACGAAAGCAATGGAACAACAACGATCAGCAAAAACCGGTACATGCACAGAAATTAATGATAATAATAATAATAAATGGCCTTTATTTTACCTGGCGGGTTACATCAGCACAAGCTGTTTTTCAGAACAAACCAGGGCTAAAAAAAAAAAAAATCAAGTACATGCAAATACAACAAAAATACATTGAAGATAACATTTAAAGCAGAAAAAAAATTTTTTTTTAACAGAATCGTAGCATGGTATAATGACCAAAAGACCAAAAGAGAAACGTGCAGCAACAGAGTACGTAGCAGAATCAAAAACCGTGATTAGAAGTAACTTTAAAAAAGAAAATATTAGGTATATGGCACAAGATATAAAAATTAAAAGTAAACAGTAACAAATGTGTAAGCAAAACACAAACAAATGAAAAGTGACGAGTGAGAAAACATGCACAAATAAACAAATATAAAAACAAAATTACGTAAAAATACATGCAAGATGAAATCAAAAAAAAAAAATACATGCTACATGTCATCAAAGACAAAGAGCCTAACTTTTCTTTTAAAGCTGGACACAGATAAAGTTTTCAAAGCTTGAGGTACTTTATTGTAGAAATCGGGCGCCACATATGAAAAGCTCTTTCTGAATTGGGTTGTTCGGTGCCGAGGCAAGTCAAGAGTATATCCTACAAAACGCAGGTTCGCTGAGTGATGATCACATCTCATGGTAAGCTTGTTCTTCAAATAAAGAGGCATTTTATTGATTATAATACTGTGGACCAATGATAATACGTTTGATCCATCAATGACTCTGACAACAACTCAAGAGGAATTTCTCGCTAATGTCAGCAACAAACAGCGATTTATAACAATGTTGTCTGGAAAACTCAAGCAGAGTCATATAAACGTCGTGCAAGCAGAGGATGATGCTGATCTTCTCATTATCAATACTGCAATTGGAATGACGAATGAAAATCGAAGTATAATTGTTGGGAATGATGGAGATTTATCGGTCGTATTTACAGCTCTTGTTCCTGAGAATAAAGATATTTATTTTATGAAGCCTGGAAAATCAAACATCGACACAATTATACAGGGTGTCCGCAAAGTTGGGGTTTTCCTTTACACGACGTGTAGATCTTGAAAACATAAGCAATTTTTCTTAGTACCATATACACCAATGTCTTAAGGGAACCGAGATAAAGGGCTCTGCAACATCAAAAATATCTGAATACCGTCCTGTAGCCGCGACCCGCGACATCACCGAGTGGTACAAAGTCACTGGCTCAACCTGACGACAGAACTGGGTCGGGGTCAGTGTGTCAGGTCAGTAGGCCACCTTCAACCGACGGTTACGGTCACGCATGTAGAGGTAATCGCGTAGACGAGAATCCCTCAACAAGCACTAGAGATGTGGCTGGAGAAGTGCAAGTATCAAAAACTAAAGTGTGGCAAACGCTGCGTGAAGAGGGGCTGTATCCGTTTCACGTCCAACGTGTACAAGCCCTTCAACCTGACGATTTTCCAGCATGAGTGCGGTTTTGTGAGTGGTTGTTGCATCAACATGACAATAATCCGGACTTTTTGACGTGCATATTGGTGACAGACGAATCTACGTTCACGCGTAATGGGGTGAATAACTTTCGCAACACTCATGTTTGGTCAGTAGAAAATCCCCACGCTGTCCGTCGGGCATATTTTCAACAAAAATTTTCGGTGAATGTTTGGGCTGGCATGTTGAACGGTATGCTCATTGGACCATTTATTCTCCCAAATCGATTGGACGGGATGCAATACCTAGACTTTTTACGCAACATTTTGCCTTCCTTGTTAGAAGATGTGCCATTAAGTGTAAGACAATCAATGTGGTTTCTGCACACGATGGTGCACCGCCCCATTTTAGACGCGAAGTGCGTGAGTTTTTGAATGAATTATTTCCGAATAGGTGGATCGGACGTAATGGACCCGTAGCGTGGCCTCCGCGATCTCCAGACTTAACACCATGTGATTTTTTTCTTTGGAGAGAAATGAAACGCTTAGTGTACAAAACTGAAGTGCATACAGTTGACGAACTTCGTCTCAGAATTGAACAATCTGGTGCTTTCATTCGGGGGGGACTCCATTCTCAAAGCCTGCACCGATGCTTGGCTACGTCGTGCACGCACCTGTGTTTTTGAATCAAACGGCGATAACTTCGAACAATACCTATAAAGTAAGTTTACCTAAAAACTGAAAACGCGGCAACGCCGTCTTATTTGTTTGGTCTGCACCACCGCCGGCGTCTGCTCGGTAGCGCATGAGCTGATTTCATTTTCTGTTCGAGCGGTATGATTTCGGGCAGAGACGTACTTAGCCCTTCTCGTCAACTGGAGAGTGAGTACTTTTTCACTTTATTTTTTTTTAATTGGTCGCCCTCGTTTCACTACACATTACCTTTGTTATTTCAAGGGTAGTTGTTTCTGAAAAGGAAAACCCCAACTTTGCGGACACCCTGTATATTCTCCAAAAAATGGCGATGCTCACAACACCGTTAAACCACACATTTTATTGTTGCATGCTTTGACTGGATGTGGCACAACATCTGCTCTCTTCAATAAAGGCAAGACAAAGGCCACTAAAATTTTTCAAAAGAGAGCTGACTAGAGATTCAGCAAAAGTATTCAATGAGTAAGGATGTTCTCCAGATACTATTTTCACAAATGGTATGAAACTATTGTTAGCGATATATGGTGCTCCATCGCGCGAAGAATCTCTTGACCATCATCGATATTACTGCTTCGCGAAATCGACAAGGTATCATAAAGTTGTTGAGCTTTCAATGTTGCCACCAAAATCGAGTGCAGCTAAAGCACATTTATGTCGTGGATATTATCAAGTTCAGAAATGGCTTGGAAAGAATTTGAATCCATTGGATTGGGCATCGACTATGACCGACGAATATTTACAGCCAATACAAACTCTATTGCCACCTGCTCCTGCTGTCTTATTAAACACAATCTTTTGTAATTGTACGAAAGGTTGTGGAGCTAATTGCGGATGTAGGAAACTTGGCCTACACTGTTCCGCCATTTGCGGCTACTGTCATGGACAGTCATGTCTGAATATGATCTCGAACAATGAAAAGTCGAATAATGTGGAATTCGATGAGAATATAGACCCCATGAATTTCGTATGCTCAACACTTGAGTCTGGCAAAGACTTAAGCAGCGTTCTCACGAGTCGATTTTTGTTCACACACATAACAAAAATTAATGCGCTAGTTGTTTTTAAAATGGCTGCCAACGAAGTTGTCCAAGCAGGCATAGCAGCTATTTACGAATTATTAAATCAAGAAATCAGAGACATTTTGTCAAAATTTGACAGAAAATCTAGAAAACGTCGGTTTTGGGTCAGGACTTGGATATTGCGAAGACATAAATTGGGCGTTTCAGGAACCCTGTTCAAGGAGCTGGCTTTAGAGGACAAGGATGCCTACAAAAATCATTTGAGAATGTCCGAAGAACAATTTCAAGGACTTCTTCTAAAGATAAAAAGCAAAATACAAAAACAAGATACCATTATGAGAAGATCTATCAGCGCAAGTTGATGATAGTTAAAGCATTGTCTCGAGCATCCTCTCGAGCATGGTATTCCATAAACAGCCATGCTGTTGATATAAATCCAAAAATGTATCACAATACTTTCAGACCACTTCTATCTCATTTTTTGTCTTTTTTCCACACACAACAAGCACTCGAGCCACAAAATCAACTTTATTCAATGCGAAACTCGACTGACTACAGTTCACACGTTTCAAATCTGTTTCAACTTGTCTGAAAATCGCCTATGACGCATTAAATTGATCGATATGTTTTGAATGAACCAAACTTTTTCGGTTCAACTAAAATTGATCAACTAAAATCGAAAACACGGTTCACAAGTGTATTTTTATTCGATTTTTGTTGATCAATAAAAATCGTTCTACTTAGATCGACTCGTGAGAACGCTGCTTTAGATGATGCCGCATCATGTCACATTGATGGCTAAGGAAAAAAGTAACAATAACATCATTTTTCCATCCTATCTTCGTGGATTAGGCCTATTGGGGAATCCACATGCATCTGGTACTTTACCTGTATGGTGACATGGAAAAAAGTACGTTATTTTACAATTTTCTCGATGTTCAACATTGAAAGTAAAGTATCCTTGGAAAAACGATCTCTACGAAAAAATGCATAGAAGGACAGACGCCTAGGGCTCTGGATTTGATATTCGTTAACGACGCCGACTTTGTTTCTAATTTAGATTATTTGCCACCTTTTGGCAAGTCTGACCACTGTTCACTTTTATCTTCTCTCCAGTTCAATATAAATAGTCGTTCTACAACCGATAAGTTTAAAACCATCAAAATTGTAAACCACGATGCTCTTAACCAAGCCCTGTCTGAAGTCAATTGGCCTGCTTTGCTTAACAACCGTAGCACCCAAGATATGTGGGACACTTTCGCTCAACGAGTCCTAAGCGAAACGGCTGACAATACTGTTGAAAAGAAGGTATACTGTGACTTCTCAAAGCCCTGGATCAACTCTAACATATCGAGGATGCTTCGTCACAAGAGATCTTTGTGGCAACGGTTTAGGAGGAGTGGCCATTCACAAGATTACGTGTCTCATCGATCCTTTTCTAACCTCCTATCTAGAACGTTACATAATGCCGAACATGCTTATGAACGAAAACTCGTTACCTCCAAAAATAAGAAGAAGCTGTTTCGGTATCTAAGAACAAACCTGAATTCCAAAGTTTCATCACCTCAGACCCGCGACGCTGACGGTCATCTCCACATGGATGCCACCGAATCTGCCAACTTACTGGCAGAGTCCTTTAGTGATGACTTCGTCGTTGAGCCTAATGGAGACCTTCTACCGACCACTATCTGCCATAGGTATCCCAACAGCCTTTGCGAAGTTGAGTTCCTGCCTGAAGATGTATTAATGCACCTGCGAAATCTGAAGACCTCTTCCTCCCCTGGTAAAGATGGGATGACGGCTGCTGTACTTAAAAACTGCGCTTCAGCACTGGCCCTACCATTAAGCTTGATATTCACATCGTCTTTTAGATCTCATACCCTACCCTCATGCTGGCTTAGCGCTTCTGTTATCCCTGCATTCAAAAAGGGCGACAAATCCTCCGCTAAAAATGATCGACCAATAAGTCTCGTTCCTATCGCCGCCAAAATAGCTGAAAGAATCATATTAGATAAGCTCCTGTTATTTGCTTTCGAAAATGACCTTATCCCTAAGAATCAGCATGGATTTCTCCCTGGTCGATCAATAATGACCAACCTTCTCCACTCTCTCAACGATTGGACTCAGTATCTGGACACAAAGACTCCTGTTGATATAATCTACTTAGATTTTTCTAGGGCTTTCGATCGCGTACCACATAGAAGGCTTCTGTTTAAGTTGGAATGTATGGGAATAAGAGGCGAGTTGTTACTGTGGATTAAGGCTTTTCTCACCGGGAGGACTTTCTCTGTGCGCGTCAGTGATAGCCAGTCTCACCTTCATCATGTAGCAAGTGGAGTTCCTCAAGGCTCTATCTTGGGGCCAGTACTGTTCCTTCTGTATACAAGTGACCTGCCCGCATTGATTTCCTCCACATGTTCAGCTTATGCCGATGGCACCAAGATTTACAATACTGTCGTAAATTCTGCTATGCTTCAACGAGATCTTGATATTGTTTGTCAATGGTCAGTCAGCTGGCTTTTACCCTTAAATCTAACTAAGTGTTGTGTCCTTCACCTCGGGAAGACAAATCCGCGATTTACATACAAGATCTCTGACCACAACATCGAAGCAGTTTCCAGCCACACTGATCTGGGCGTTGTAGTCAACGATCGTCTTTCCTGGTCAGAGCATATTCACCACGTTACATCAAAAGCCAAGAAACTTCTATACATGCTCGAGAGGTCTTTCAAAGGATCCGATGTCAACACTTGCGCCTACATTTACAAGGCATTCGTGAGGCCAATTCTTGAATTCGCTGGCCCGATATGGGACACTGTGCTTCTGCGCGATAGAAATCTCGTCGAATCAGTACAGCGTCGGGCTACTCGTATCCCTTTTGGAGGACGAAGATCACGCTATGAAGATCGCCTTGAATTATTCAACCTGACCTCATTCTCTGAGCGAAGACTTCGAGGCGATCTTATAGTTACGTTCAGGATACTTCATGGTTTGATGGGCACCAACCTCATGCATCTATGCCGTCTGTCGCGCAGCAATCTACGCGGACACAGCTTCAAACTGCATAAGGAGCCATTTAAAACAACAGTCCGACAGTGGTTTCTTCCCAACCGCATATTCAACACCTGGAATAGTTTACCTGAAAGTGTGGTTGGTGCTACTTCAGTTAATAGCTTCAAAGTGCAGTATGATAGCTGGAGGAGTGTACAAACTTTATAGCTATGAACTGTCTTTTTTTATTTTTTTCTATTTGATGTATTTGTGTTACGTGTCCGTACACTATATTTACTGCATGAGCTTATAGTACTGTGTACTCTGCTCATCTCAATTATCATAATAATAATAATAATAATAATAATAATAACCTTTTTTGTGGAGAATTTCATGCTGAACAAAAAAAGTAATTGCTCATTTTATCGTAGAAATGATGATTTCGAGGTTATATGGAAAAACGTGTTTTTTATAACCTTTGACCCCTCCAGAAAAAAAAGCTCCACTTGGATTCATGGGGACTTTTGAGGGATGATTTATATTGGTGAAAGAAGCTCTGGTAAAAAATTCGGCCAGGTGGGATTTTTTCAGCGGAGAAAGTCTAATAATCCTGGACTATAACGAAAGTCTAAAGGATTCCTTGCCAACCCAATATACTGATTGACATATTTCCACAATTCGAACGACTATATCGAACCGTTTCCACTGAAATACTTTTATTTACACTCCCGTCGTTTTATGGCAAGCAGCAGCCATTCAGCAGCAAAGTATAGCAACATTCGATGGTATCAGTCATCGGGCCACGCCACGCACTGTCGTTAGTTCGAAACGAAACCGAAGATAAAAACACCCACTGCTTGACGGCTCATGACGCCAGGATTATTGTAATAACGATCGTACATAAAACCAGAAAGGTTATTTATAGCGATTTGTTTAGATACATCGGTTGTAAACTATCGCCGAGGTTTCAGTAGCGTCAAACGGGCTGTCAATTTACCTTGCAGATGTGCAGCCACCTGTAATTTGCGGGCATAATGAGGCTTGCTACAGGAGTATTCAAACTGCCTTTTAATACCGTCTATATTGGTAGTTCTGCTACTTATGTTTCGTAACCACAGGGATGCTCGAGAGTTGCTCCATCGTTTTCATTAAACGTTTTAACTATGCTGAGTGACAAAAGAAGAATTCAAGAATTTTGTACATATCGATTCATCTTGCCATGAACAACAAGTGATAAAATGATCAAGTTTTTCTGTTATATTCAGGAAGTAGTGGCGCCTCATCTTATTCCATACCTAAACACTATCCAAAACTCGATTATTCAGCAAGACAATGCCAAACCGCATGTTGCCAGTAGCCTTCAAGGATCAACATCGCATCAACCGCTTGCCTTGGCCACAACAATCGCCTGACCTATCTCCAATTGAAAATGTCTGTTACATGATAGGTCGCAGGCTCTTGAATTAGCAAAAATCTTGCACAGACTTTAGTAGCTCTTACTCACGAAGCTGCACTAGCCTGGAATGGGATACCCCAACAGAATATCGACCACCTTATCAGCACGATGCCCAGACGGGTCAATGAGTGTATAAGAAATCGTGGATCCTCAACACATTATTGAACTAGCTTCTGCAGTCAGTTAACGAATCAAGCTGAAATTTAATTATACTAAGTGACATATAAATCCGAACACCCAGTTTAAATGGTTTTATTTTAATAAAATTTTGTATAAGTACTTAATGAAGCATAATAAGTAAATGATAAAAATTTCAAAATGATTGCACTGCTTTAAAGCCCTTTGACCTTTAATAATGTGTGGATGCACGCTGATGTGCTACGCATTCTCCAACGCGTATAGGCATGCTTCTGATCAGGTGGTCAATGTCCTCCTGTGGTATCTCATTCCAGGCAACCACCAACTCCTCTCGAAGTGCTTCTAGAGTCTGAGGAGGACGATGCAAATTGAGCAATCTCCTACCCATCATATCCCACACGTGCTCAATTGGGGATAAGTCGGGAGATCTTGGTGGCCATGGTATCAATGTGACATCATGATGTTGAAAGAAGTCTATTGTGACTCTTGCAACATGTGGTCGGGCATTATCTTGTTGGAAAGTTGGATCTGCCAGGGTGTCAAGATAGGGTAAAAGATGGGGTTCTAGAACTTCGTGGATATAACGCTGCGCGTTCATGTTATCTCTGATGAAGATTAAAGGTGACCTGGAACCATAAGCTATAGCACCCCAAACCATAACTCCAACAGTGTGATGAACATGTCTTTCAACAAAAAAACTGTGGATTCCTCCTTTCACCACGTCGCCTTCTAACCCTGGCTCGACCATCGTGCATGCCTAAACAAAATCGAGACTCGTCACTAAAGACAATACTGTTCCATTCCTGATCCCAGAGTGACCGTTATCTGCACCACTCAAGGCGATTACGTCGGTGTTCTCGAGTTAAAGGGAAGACCCAGTGTGGCCGGTATGAAAACAAGCCAAAACTTCTCATTCGTCGGTAAACACTTCGCATGCCAATAGGTCTTCCGTGTTCTGCAAACCATTCATTTGCAATGGACCTGGTAGTGGAGAAACGGTCCCTTAAGGCCAATAATCTTAGGCGGCGATCTTCACGGTCTGTTGTTCTACGGCGGCGTCCAGTGTCCCTTGCTCTTTGCGTACGGACACACAAATATTCATTTTTAGAGCGTTAGTGAATTAAAAAAAGCAGTATAAAAACCGGAATGTCCAACTGATAAGGTTGAAAATTGTTTCACTTGTTATTTACAGTAAGATAAATACATTCACCAACTTTTATTAAAATAAAACCATATAAACTGGGTGTTCGGATATATATGTCACTTAGTATACATTCTTCTTAACGATTCGTTAGCCTGACTGGTTTACTAGCGTGCAATCTATGTCCAAGTGACACGGAAATTCACTTTAGTTGTTCCGCCACTGGTGATATAATCCACGGCTAATAAAATATAAATGCTATGTGACCAGGAAGCGAAACGGGAACGTGCTAATGCAAAACTTCGGGAGTTGTGGCGAAAGACTTGGATTTCAGAGTTCATTTACGAAATAGGTTTGAATGTGCGCTAAAATAAAGTAAGATACAGTGGCGTAGATCTAAAGTAGAGCGCGTTTCAAATTCGACCCTCACCAATGGATCTCAGAAACGGTAAGAGATACGAAGTGGCTTAAATGGAAACAAAGTGAACCAACAAAGTGCCGATTAGAAAGTTTTGAAATTAGAAGCACTTCCGGAGAGAGACGGAAAAGACCGAATTTTCTGAAAATTTAATTTTTTTTCCTGACTTTAATTGTAGTGGGATTTCAAAATAAATTAAACACATTGCCACCTTTTCTCCTCTACAAGATGATGTTTGGTCTCTTCTCCTCCAGCATCAACTTTATTTTTTTAATGGATGCCATATTAGTTTCTGCATAGATGAATATACAGGGTGGGTCAAAAGAAGCTGACCTATTTTAAACCTTAATAACTTTTTTATTTATCAATATTTTTAATGTAGTTTTTACAAAAATAAAATATATTTATTGCAGTTTTTTTCGTATTAAGTATGAAAAATAATGTCGCGTAAGTGACGGCCATTTTCTCTTTCACACACAACATTCCTTTCCAAGACATTATTCATAACTGCCTCCAATGTTTCCCTATTTATGGCTCGAATTTCCATTATGAGATTGTCCATAAGTTGTCTTAAGGTTCGAGGTTTATTGCGGTAAACTCTTATATCAAATATCCCCATAGATAAGAATCTGGCGCGGTTAAATCAGGGGAACGTGGGGGATATTCAATTGCCGATCTTTTTTGAAATCAGACGTTCTCCAAAGAAGCCTCTTAGCGATGCCATTGTGGCTCCAGCTGTATGAGCTGCAGCTCCATCCTGTTGGAACCACATATCAGGTCTATTTTCAAGCGCTGGAATCAAAAAATTTTCAAGCATAGCTCTATACCTCTCGTCAGTAACAGTCACCGCAGTTCCATCGTCATTTTGAAAGAAATAAGGCTCAATAATACCCTGGGTGGTAACACCATACCAAACCGTACATTTAATGGGGTGTAATTCTCTCTCGTGTACAGCCCTTGGATTTTGCCTTCCCCAAATTCTTGCATTTTGCCTATTCACAAAACCATTCAGATGAAAATGCGCCTCATCACTCATTATTAGGCGGTTTAAAAAATGTTCTTCCTCTCTAACCAATTGCTGAAAACGAATGGCATAATTTAGTCGTTGTGCATAATCTTGTGGTCGTAAGTGCTGAACCATTTGAATTGTGTAAGGAAACATCCGCAAATGTTTCAAAATTCTTCTGAGGGATGTCCTGAAGAGGCCTTCTTCTGGTCGATGTTTCGGGGTCCTCCTGAACACTTTCCTCTACTCTCTCTATGTTTTCTCCAGTGAAAGCTAAACGTGGTCGCCCAGTTCGGGGAAGGTCCGATATAGAACCCTGGGTTTGAAAACGCCGAATGATGCTGCGGATAGCCCCAGTGGATGGGGCATTACGAACATTAGAAAATCTTCGATAAGCTCTCTTGGTGTTTACAATCGAATGATTATGTTCATAGTAAAATTGTACGACTTTGGTTCTCTGGATTAGATTAAGTCTCTCCATTCTAAAATATCCAGAGCTCTACTTTGTAAATCTGAAAAAAAAATCAAATATGTTAACTTGGGAAAAACATGAATTTTTGAGGAACTTTTGGCCCACCCTGTAGATTAGAATTCTGATTCCAAAAGTATATAACATGTCATACATAGGCATTGCCAAGTCTTAGTTATTTCAAAAAAAATAGAATTTCCTAAGCAGGCCTTGAAATTATCAGATGGTCGTTTGTTTCTTATACCGGTTTATTGAAAAATCGTTGTTTATTTCCTTTGAAATGGGATTTTAAAATAAACACAAAAGGCCGTAGTCAAATTCTCAATTAGACTTTTCTGATTTCAATGTCCATCTGCATATTTAATTAACACAATTTTTGATTCTGCATCTAAGTATGAATATCATACATTTATTTTATTTGTCACCCGGTATGTTACAAAAAGAAAAATTTTACGCCATCTAATGGACAAACGAAGCACTTTTGCGTAGAGATGACATAAAATTTCGTATTCTAGCCTAGTTTTTATGCTGGATTTAAAAATATTAACAATTTTAGACAGTTTTGTTTGGAAGCGTATAACTCAGGTTATTTGAGCCCCAAAATTTTTGTGTGATTCTATTTTTAAATTCAATTTTAGAATTTGAAAATTTAGGGTATTTTTACATAGAAAAGGTACTCTTATTGAATATCGATAAATTGTGCCATTTTTGAATAAAATCAAACTAAAGAATATGTCATATGATAGGAAATGTACTGCTAATTTAAATAAATTGTTGAATAATTAGTCATGGCAACGAAAAAACTAATTTAATAATTGGTAAATATTACATAAATACATATATCTGTTGCAACATAGCTAACATTTAGGCAAAAACAAAAGAAATAAATTTTTTCTACGAACGAAATTGAAATTTGTTTAAAAAAATACATACAGTTGGATATACTTAAAACTAGCTTTACAATAAGTGTTCAAATAAATTCCCATTTTGTTGAAAACAGAGTCTCGCTCGACGAACTAATGATTGCGTAGCCCGAAAAGTGGAAAACCTTTTTCTTCTTATTTCATTTGCAGCCTGATTCTTTGAAGTAAATCTTCTTGAGTATTTACTTCAGTCGAGTAAACTAGGTATTTTAATGACCCCCAAAAATAGAAATCCAATGGATTTAGGTCAGGTGAACGTGGCGGCCACGCTATAGGACCTCCTCGGCCTAACCACGTGTCTGGAAAATTGACATTCAACCAATTTCGAACATTGCGTCCAAAATGTGCAGGGGCACTATCATGTTGAAAAAACATATTTTCTTGAAACTGCTGGCGCACATCCAATGGTATTATATCCATGAGATCATTCTGAAGAAAGCTCAGATACACCTCTGAAGTAAGACGATTGGGAAGTACTATAGGCCAATTACTTTATCCCCAATTACTCCTGCCCATAAGTTCAATGGAAATCTATGTTAGAAATTTGTACGGCGAACAACTTTTGGATTTTCATCTGACCAGTGATGCATGTTATGGAAATTAAAAGCACCATTAATAGTAAATATTGACTCATCCGACCATAATATTCTAGGAATATAAAATTATTATTCTTAGGATAACTATCAAATAGGTATTCATAAATTTTTCTTACTATTGATCGAGGTACATATATCCATATTTTCTGAAACATTTCGTATGCTTATTTGCGGATTATTTTCAAACATATTTAAAGCAATATCCATACGATGATTTCCCAGTGGCCTTCCCGAGCCCTGCATGCGCTGAAAACTTCCATGGTTGACAAATTCCGGTGAATATCAGTAAACATTCGACGTCCAGGTACTATGGGCTTGGGAAATCTTCTTTGATATTCTCTTACGGCTGCCAATGAACTGCCATTGCAAATCCCGCACACAAAATGCATGTCAGTCAGCTCTCTGTCTGTAAATCTTGTCATTTTAAATCGATTTAATAAAATTTTTGATTTTAATCTAGTAATTTTGCATTGCTAACAATGTCAGCTCAACGTCAAAATAAGTCATAACAAATCAAAACAACTTTTGTTTGCAGTCATGGCTAACTATGTATAATCAACAATTCATTTAATTTTATTTAAAACTGTCACAATTAATCGATATTCGATAAGAGTACCTTTTTTATGTAGAAAACCCTAAATTTTCAAATTCTAAAATTGAATTTCAAAAATAGAATCACACAAAAATTTTAGGGCTAAAATAAGCTGAGTCCGTTCCTGTTATAAATTATTTATATATTATTATATATTATATAAATCCAGCATAAAAAAACTAGGTTACAATACCAAATTTTATGTTTTTATCTCTACACGTTTCGGAAATATTAAGGAAAAACCATCTTCAGGGGAGCCCCTTTAACCCTTTCACTCCTGTAGGGACACATATGTCCCAGCAGCTTTTGATTAATTCCTGAAATGACCTCCTCGTATTTGAAATACCTCGCACTGGGACATGTCAGTATTTTATGGTTGTGGGAGAATAATTTGCGATGTGGCAACATGGAGCAACAAACTGCAAGCAGAAAATCTGCGAAGTGGTGGCGAAAAGTCTATTATAAATCTCTTATGATGGCGGTTCATAATTCTTTTACACTATTCAGAGAAACACATCAAAAAAATAATACCTTCATTCAATATGTCGTAAAACTAGCGGAGTTACTGATAGCCCATGGTAGAACAGGTGTGAAACGTAAAAGGACCAGAAAAGTTGGCCGACACTCACAACCATGCACGGATCCAAGTAATGTTGCTGATCATTTACCTGAGACAGGGCCTACAAGAAGAAGGTGCTATCGCTGCTCTCAAAGAAAAATTGAAAAGAGGACCAAACTCTTGTGCAGGATGTGTGATTTGCCATTATGCGTAGATTGTTTTACGCCATACCATACCTGAATTACGTATCCGTTCGGACAAATATGTCCCGCCAAAAAAACCTGCTGGTACATCAGTGTCCCATTATTTTTATAAAAACCTGTTTGAAATAAAACATTATTCCACCAAATAACCTCTTTTTAGTTTATTTTTACATAGGTATACAACATTTCAAAACAGTAATGTTAAAAAAACAAATCCGGATTGAAAGGGTTAAAAGACCGTACCGCCCTTACGGGACGTTTGTCGACCTATGTTTATATAAACTTTTCTTCCTATTGTAAGCTCTAGAAACCGCTGGTAGAATATTGCACACTTTTTTCGGGACACCTTGCTTTTCATCAACACAAACCAACCTATTTCTTGAAACCATATAAATCTTCTCGTTGGTGTTTCTCTCTGCAAGTTGCGCCATTCTCGACAAAACGATCTGATCTTTAACCAGCCACTTTATAATTGCTATAATAACATATTTGTTCCGTGATTGATCTAATCTATGCTCTGTGCATCGTGGAGACTTTATTATCTGTTACTTTATTAACCCGCATACAAGTCTGTATACCGGGCTTTTGTTCTCAATCAGTAGCGTGCTTTTCAATACAAATTGCATTTTTTAACTTCTGTATCAAAGGTAAAAAGACTGGAACACTGCTGTAGATTTTCTTACCCAAAGTAGTGGTTTGGACCACCGCGGTAGTCGAAACGTTAGTAAAGGAGTCATTGCCGAAAAGGTTTATCTGCTAGAATTGTGCGATACTTCACAAAATATAAAATTGAAAATCAATATGGATTTACAGAAGGGAAGTCTACATCGGACGCAATAGTTAAAATTGTAAATCAAATACATCATTTTTGTTGATTTAGAGCAAACTTTCAACAAAGTAAATCTCAAACTACTATTATAGAATTGGTTTTGGAAAAAGCATACTCACTGATCGAAAATTGTCTATCAAATCACCCACAATCTCACAAGGTCATTTAGCATTTAAGTGTGGTGTCCCACAAGGAACAGTCCTAGGTCCACTGTTATTAAATATATATTTAAACGATATTTTCCAAATTAACAACGAAACAGACGCATTTACTGGTAGCACAGTTTTTTTTTTGAAAAACGCTCAGACCCGTCGATTTTGTTTTCGAGGGGACACAAGTTTGGCAAAAAAATACGTCAGCACGTGCAGTCCCCCTAAGCGGGGGTGACACCACCCCCAAAATCTTAAATGGAAAGGGGGGTCGAGTGATACCTTATTTTAAAGGTATTTCAGTTCCCTTTATAATGATATAAAGGTAATGTACTTCAGTTCAGTAGTTTTGAAGATTTGTTAATTTAAAGCTTAGATAAAACTAATACATCATCATTAGTGGCAGCAAAGTAATTTAAAAATGAAGAATGAACTGACCCGTTAGGCAATTAAATGTTGAAAATGGCCACCATGACTCTCCATGCAATAATAAAGATTTTGGTCAAAACGTTGCCGCACATTTTGCAATATTTGAGGAGTAATTTGAAGGGACTCATTCACAATTCTTTGTCGAAGGTCTTCTAATAATGTTGGCTGAGTAACATAGATTTTGCTTTTTAACTGACGCCACATAAAGAAATCCAAAAGTGATAAATCTGGCGATCTTGGGGGCCATTCAGTGGCATCTCTTCTACCAATTCATCGATCTGGAAACGTCTGACCTAAATATTGTCGAACACGTAATGCGTAATGTGGTGGGGCACCATCCTGTTAGAACATCAACCTATTCGCAATGTACCGGCGATCATTCTGCTTTTCAATTATGGCTGTTAATGCAGGATCTATGGCGTCTTCCAGTAATTCCAAATAACTTTCACCGGTCAAATTTCCAGGTAAGAAAAAAGGACCAACTAAATGGTCGCCAAAAATACCAGCCCAAACGTTTAATTTTTGTGGCTGCTGTGTATGAACCTCATGATAAATTCTGGGATTAGAATCGGACCAATATCGGCAGTTATGACGATTTACTTCGCCATTTAAGAAAAAGGAACATTCGTCGGAAAAGCAAGTGTTGAATAGAAAATGTTCATCGTTTATAATTCGTTCACTCATATCTTCACAAAATTGTAATCGCCGATCAAAATCGACTTCCGTAAGTTCTTGTACCTGGTGAATTTATACGGGTGAAAACTATGGGCCTTTAGAATCCGTTGGACAGTACGTCGACTAACACCACACACAGTCTCCAATTTGCGGGTACTTAACGTAGGATCTACATAAACTTGCCCTAAAACCCCCACTTCTATTGTTTGGTTCCTTATGGGATTTTCAATGTTGCGTTTTTTATTGGCGACTGGCCCAGTTTCCCGAAATCTGGCTGCAAGTTCTAGAACATATTTTCGATGCACGTTACTGTTCTCATGTCGCTCATTAAATATTTCTGCTGTTTAATTAGCGCACTGATTATTTCCGAAAAATAATTTCAACTCTTTCTGCAGTTCAATATAAATAGTCGTTCTACAACCGATAAGTTTAAAACCATCAAAATTGTAAACCACGATGCTCTTAACCAAGCCCTGTCTGAAGTCAACTGGCCTGCTTTGCTTAACAACCGTAGCACCCAAGATATGTGGGACACTTTCGCTCAACGAGTCCTAAGCGAAACGGCTGACAATACTGTTGAAAAGAAGGTATACTGTGACCCCTCAAAGCCCTGGATCAACTCTAACATATCGAGGATGCTTCGTCACAAGAGATCTTTGTGGCAACGGTTTAGGAGGAGTGGCCATTCACAAGATTACGTGTCTCATCGATCCTTTTCTAACCTCCTATCTAGAACGTTACATAATGCCAAACATGCTTATGAACGAAAACTCGTTACCTCCAAAAATAAGAAGAAGCTGTTTCGGTATCTAAGAACAAACCTGAATTCCAAAGTTTCATCACCTCAGATCCGCGACGCTGACGGTCATCTCCACATGGATGCCACCGAATCTGCCAACTTACTGGCAGAGTCCTTTAGTGATGACTTCGTCGATGAGCCTAATGGAGACCTTCTACCGACCACTATCTGCCATAGGTATCCCAACAGCCTTTGCGAAGTTGAGTTCCTGCCTGAAGATGTATTAATGCACCTGCGAAATCTGAAGACCTCTTCCTCCCCTGGTAAAGATGGGATGACGGCTGCTGTACTTAAAAACTGCGCTTCAGCACTGGCCCTACCATTAAGCTTGATATTCACATCGTCTTTTAGATCTCATACCCTACCCTCATGCTGGCTTAGTGCTTCTGTTACCCCTGTATTCAAAAAGGGCGACAAATCCTCCGCTAAAAATTATCGACCAATAAGTCTCGTTCCTATCACCGCCAAAATAGCTGAAAGAATCATATTAGATAAGCTCCCCTGTCATTTGCTTTCGAAAATGACCTTATCCCTAAGAATCAGCATGGATTTCTCCCTGGTCGATCAATAATGACCAACCTTCTCCACTCTCTCAACGATTGGACACAAAGACTCCTGTTGATATAATCTACTTAGATTTTTCTAGGGCTTTCGATCGCGTACCACATAGAAGGCTTCTGTTTAAGTTGGAATGTATGGGAATAAGAGGCGAGTTGTTACTGTGGATTAAGGCTTTTCTCACCGGGAGGACTTTCTCTGTGCGCGTCAGTGATAGCCAGTCTCACCTTCATCATGTAGCAAGTGGAGTTCCTCAAGGCTCTGTCTTAGGGCCAGTGCTGTTCCTTCTGTATACAAGTGACCTGCCCGCATTGATTTCCTCCACATGTTCAGCTTATGCCGACGACACCAAGATTTACAATACTGTCGTAAATTCTGCTATGCTTCAACGAGATCTTGATATTGTTTGTCAATGGTCAGTCAGTTTTCTTTTACCCTTAAATCTAACTAAGTGTTGTGTCCTTCACCTCGGGAAGACAAATCCGCGATTTACATACAAGATCTCTGACCACAATATCGAAGCAGTTTCCAGCCACACTGACCTGGGCGTTGTAGTCAACGATCGTCTTTCCTGGTCAGAGCATATTCACCACGTTACATCAAAAGCCAAGAAACTTCTATACATGCTGGAGAGGTCTTTCAAAGGATCCGATGTCAACACTTGCGCCTACATTTACAAGGCATTCGTGAGGCCAATTCTTGAATTCGCTGGCCCGGTATGGGACACTGTGCTTCTGCGCGATAGAAATCTCGTCGAATCAGTACAGCGTCGGGCTACTCGTATCCCTTTTGGAGCACGAAGACCAAGCTATGAAGATCGCCTTGAATTATTCAACCTGACCTCATTCTCTGAGCGAAGACTTCGTGGCGATCTTATAGTTACGTTCAGGATACTTCATGGTTTGATGGGCACCAACCTCATGCATCTATACCGTCTGTCGCGCAGCAATTTACGCGGACACAGCTTCAAACTGCATAAGGAGCCATTTAAAACAACAGTCCGACAGTGGTTTCTTCCCAACCGCATATTCAACACCTGGAATAGTTTACCAGAAAGTGTGGTTGGTGCTACTTCAGTTAATAGCTTCAAAGTGCAGTATGATAGCTGGGAGAGTGTACAAACTTTATAGCTATGAACTGTCTTTTTTTATTTTTTTCTATTTGATGTATTTGTGTTACGTGTCCGTACACTATATTTACTGCATGAGCTTATAGTACTGTGTACTCTGCTCATCTCAATTATCATGATAATAATAATAATGATAATAATTTATGTAATAAACCATTAGAAGTTATTTTAGCAACAAAGTTTGATCAAATCAATCGCAAACCATGTACTAAATTACTATTTAGAATAAGTACGAGATATTACCTTATCTTTCTTCAAGAAATAACTTTCTGCCACAAAAAAAAACGCTCCAATAGCTATTTTCAACAACAAAATGATAAACAAACCATGGGCGTAGTGAAGAAAAGCATTTACTTATTAAGTAAATTCTTTTAGTCAAATTTTTTCTGAAAGTAGTACAAACTAATCTGATGTACTTATTAAAGTGTACTTTAAGCTTTAAGTCAATAAATCTTCAAAACTACTTAACTGAAGCTCATGTATTTTACATCATTATACAGGGAATTGAAAGACTTTTAAAATAAGGTATCACTCGACCCCCCTTTCCATTTAAGATTTTAGGGTTGGTGTCACCCCCGGCCAGGGGGCTGCACGTGTTAACGTGATTTTTTGCCAAGCTTGTGTCCCGCTCGAAAACAAAATCGACGGGTCTGAGCGTTTTTCCAAAAAAAAACTGAGCTGCCAGTAAATGCGTCTGTTTCGTTTTCGATGCGCCACCCTGTATGAAACCACTGACTGGTCTGATCTACAAGATTTAATGGAAAATGATTTTCTCAAAGTTATTGGGTGGCTTAATAGCACAAAATTTAGCACTAACTAGTCTAAAATACATTTTCTACCATTTGCACCTTATGCTAGATATTTGCCAAATTATACAAATTTCTCCTTCAACATTAATGATCAAAAAATGCAAATTAATAGGGTGCCAAATATAAAATACCTTGGATTCTCACTTTCGTTGAGACATCTATATCAATTATATTATAAAGAAAGTTTGTATCATATAAAATTAGATACTTTGCGAATATACTGACATAAATATATTTTCGTACATTACACCATACACTGATTGAGCCTCATCTTACATATGATATTTTAGCATGTTCATCTCATATCTGTAGTTGTCAAAAAAGTATCCTAAAAAACCGAAAACTTCATCCCACTGACAAATTATACGCAGGTGTACAAATATATGATCCAAAACAGCTTGATTTCTTACACAGTATCACTCACTACCATAAATTTGTCAACACCGACCAAAATATACTAAGTGATATATAAATCCGAACACCCAGTTTAAATGGTTTTATTTTAATAAAATTACTTAAGTACTTAATGAAGCATAATAAGTAAATGATAAAAATTTCAAAATGATTGCACTGCTTTAATGCCCTTTGACCTTTAATAATGTGTGGATGCACCCTGATGTGCTACGCATTCTCCAACGCGCATAGGCATGCTTCTGATCAGGTGGTCAATGTCCTCCTGTGGTATGTCATTCCAGGCAACCACCAACTCCTCTCGAAGTACTTCTAGAGTCTGAGGAGGACGCTGCAAATTGAGCAATCTCCTACCCATCATATCCCACACGTGCTCAATTGGGGATAAGTCGGGAGATCTTGGTGGCCATGGTAACAATGTGACATCATTATGTTGAAAGAAGTCTATTGTGACTCTTGCAACATGTGGTCGGGCATTATCTTGTTGGAAAGTTGTATCTGCCAGGATGTCAAGATAGGGTAAAAGATGGGGTTCTAGAACTTCGTGGATATAACGCTGCGCGTTCATGTTACCTCTGATAAAGATTAAAGGTGACCTGGAACCATAAGCTATAGCACCCCAAACCATAACTCCAACAGTATGATGAACATGTCTTTCAACAAAAAACTGTGGATTCCCCCTTTCACCACGTCGCCTTCTAACCCTGTCACGACCATCGTGCATGCCTAAACAAAATCGAGACTCGTCACTAAAGACAATACTGTTCCATTCCTGATCCCAGAGTGACCGTTGTCTGCACCACTCAAGGCGATTACGTCGGTGTTCTCGAGTTAAAGGAAGGACCCAGTGTGGCCGGTATGAAAACAAGCTAAAACTTCTCATTCGTCGGTAAACACTTCGCATGCCAATAGGTCTTCTGTGTTCTGCAAACCATTCATTTGCAATGGACCTGGTAGTGGAGAAATGGTCCCTTAAGGCCAATAATCTTAGGCGGCGATCTTCACGGTCTGTTGTTCTACGGCGGCGTCTAGTGCCCCTTGCTCTTTGCGTACGGCCTTCTCGAAGCCATGCCTGACAACACCTAACCACAGTGTCTACACTTCTTTGCACTCTAACTGCAATTGCCCGAAAAGAAAGTCCAGCTTCCCGAAGTCCCACTATACGGCCCCTATCAAACTCACTTAAGTTGACGAAATCGTACAGATCTCCGTACTCTAGGCATCGTAACCGATCGTAAAGGATGTCAAGAACCAAAATCCGCCAACGTTGATTCTTTACTGCGGCTGAAATATTCATTTTTAGAGCGTTAGGGAATAAATAAAAAAGCAGTATAAAAACCGGAATGTCCAATTGATAAGGCTGAATTTTTTTCCCTTGTTATTTACAGTAAGATAAATACATTCACCAACTTTTATTAAAATAAAACCATTTAAACTGGGTGTTCGGATTTATATGTCACTTAGTATAGTAGACATAATCATTATACACGTGGCACAGTGGTTCCTCAACCACATCAATCTATAATGCAGCGGTCATATCTATTTAACGACCAAATTTTATGAAATTATGCCTAAAGATTTTAATGATTTACATTTCGGAAATTATTCCAAAAGAAATTGTGAACTGTGACTAATTTTGCCCTTTTTTGTAATTTATATTCTACAGTTGCAACTTAAAATTATTGGTATGTACAAGCAATGTCTCCAATTGGGCCTATTTTTATTCTATTTTTTATTAACTTATGTTATTGATTCTCTTTGTACATTGAGTGAATAAATATCATTATTATCATTACTCGGCAATCACTACAATATTATGACGATCCTATCTCCTATAAGACATCCGACTTCATATTGGATACGTCATATTGAATGTCTACTTTTTGACAGCTGTCAGCGCGCACACAGCCAATTCGTGCGAGTGAAGCCCTCAGTGACATGAACTTCGACGAGCCTTAAATCAAGGGCGACATGACTTATTTGCTTGGTAACAAACTTCGCCTTGCTAACGTCCTAGGAAGCAGTTGGATGTTATGAATAAAGTTTCGCCACAATTCTATTTAGGATAATTTTATCAGGACTATGGTTGTAACGTAGCCAGTCCAAGCGTTCAAGCGATAACCTCCTGTGTATTTGTGTGTGTGGAAATGCAGGAATGAATTATAAATAAATGGAATATTCATGTCTCCGTGTCAAAGGCCAATATCCAAGCCGATAACGTGTCGGAATCGAGTTTGATGTCTACCAAGTACGAACATTAAAGGTCATTTTGGTACGTTTCGTAAAATGATTGCGCCGTCATTTGAGTCCGGTTGAAAAAATATCACGCTCGATGGTCTAGGGTTTGTGGGAACGCGTTTGGGGTTGATGCAAGGTGACCCGAACACGCATTTCGTAAGGGAGACTAAGGCCCGTATCGTCGTCCCTACAATTGTTTATGGCCTTCTTGATGGTCATAGTTTTCTACTTCTCCGTGTCAGCGCTCTATTTTGAGGTTATGTCACAAACATCTGTTTGCATCAAATTGTGCTTGCTTTTGAGTTATATCATGTTTTATCAGCCTGAAATTTCCTACAATTTAAAAGGAAAACATATCTTAACAATAGGAGAGCACTGACGCTGACACGGGACGAGTGTAATCTAGAAATTTTTGAAGGAGAGAAGACTATGACAATCAAGGAGGCCATAAACGCGCCCTACAATTGTAGGGACGACTGACGATACGGGCCTAAAAATTTTATGAGAAAATGGTGTTTTGACAGTGTTTATCTAATGTCCCGGGAGTTTGCAGACTCAGAAACATTACTTCTGGTGTTTCTTGGTGAAAAAATATTATAATTTTGGGGCGCTGAATCCAAAAATGACAATGAAATAAAAAAATTAGTTGCGGTTTAGAAAAAAAACTTTTTATTTTTAAGGATATATCAAAAAAAGTAACAAGATTCATATACTTATAAGAATCACTATATGCGCTGTCTTTTTGCTGTTCTTTTATGAATCGTTTCTGGAGCATCTCTACCAAGAGTCCAACAGTAGTCTGCAAGCATGGAAGGATTCCACTTTCCCTGATACCTTTTTTCCATTGTTGAAATATCCTGATGAAAACGTTCGCCGTGCTCATCACTGACGGCTCCGCAATTGTCAGGAAAAAAGTCCAGGTGTGAGTGTAGGGAATGTATCTTAAGAGACATATTACAGCCCATCTTTTGATACGATGACAGCATATTTTTGACAAGGGTTTTATAGTTGTCAGCTTTTATATTTCCCAAGAAATTAGTGACCACCAGACTGAAATCATTCCAAGCAGTTTTTTCAATACCTGTCAAAGTGTTTTCAAACTGTGTATCTTTCAAAATATTTCGAATCTGTGGTCCAACAAAAATACCTTCTTTAACCTTTGCCTCACTTAGTCTTGGACATTTCTGACGCAGGTAATGAAAAGCTGACCCATCTCTATCTAATGCCTTGACAAAGTTTTTCATTAGGCCCAACTTGATATGCAGTGGTGGTAATAAATTTTTTTTCGAATCTACTAATGGCTTATGCTGTACATTTTTTTGACCTGGCTCTAGGAATTGACGAACAGGCCAGTTTTGCCTGGTGTAATGAAGTGCCTTTGCCCGACTGTCCCATTCACACAAAAAACAGCAAAACTTTGTGTAGCCTAGCTGCAGCCCAAGTAAAAGTGCAACAACTTTCAAATTGCCACAAATATGCCATTGGTGCTCATCGTATTTTATGCATGTCAATAGGTACTTCATATTGTCATATGATTCTTTCATGTGAACTGCATACCCTACAGGAGGAGATGGTAAAATATTTCCAATATGCAATAACACTGCCTTTAAACTCAATGTTGAACTGTCTATAAACAATCTCCATTCTTCTGGGTTATAGTTTATATTTAAAGTCGCCAGTAAGCCGTTAATGTTACTGCAGAAAACCAAGTTATTCTCCATATTGAAAAATGGTTCTAAGTCTTTGTGGCGTTTACGAAAAACACATACCGAAACATCGTCTTCTAACAAGTTCCACTGCTGCAGTCTTGATCCAAGTAACTCTGCCTTACATTTTGGAAGTTCTAAATCTCTTACAAGATCATTTAATTCTGACTGTGTTATTTTGTGCGGTTGGTGGCATGACGTGCTCGGTATAAAATCAGGATCTCTTGACGTTGATCGCATATCTTCTTCCTGACGAATCACTCGATCGCCATGATCTGATTCGTTTTCTGATTCGCAAGTGTAGGATTCTGGGGGTTTTGGAATAGGATTTTCATCACTGTGAGGCACAGGTCTCATCGCAGATGGTATGTTTGGGTAGTTAATAACCGATTTTTTTTTCTTGGACATACCTGTGGCTTGTCCAACACAAGGTACCATGCAAAAGTAACAATCATTAATATGATTTGTAGGCTCTCTCCAAACCATTGGGACAGCAAAGCGCATAGACCGTTTTTTGCCATTTAACCAGCTCCTCAGACTTGAAGCACATGTATTACAGCAGACGTGGGGTGCCCACTGTTTGTCTTGATCACCTAGTTTACAACCGAAATAAAGCTGATATGCCTTTGTTATTAGTGGAGTAATAGACCGTCTCTGAGACGCAAAAGTCACACCACACACGTAACAAAACTGAACGCTGTCAGCCAACTGAGGAAAAAATGGCTAATATAAAACAATATAATGTACACGTATGTATAACGTAACACAATCATGCCGATTACATCATCTTTCCTTGCCGAATATAAAAATGTAGCACGTGCATTCTTGTGAATTGCAGTATATTAACACAGTCACAGCAGGAACACATATAATTACCGTATCTCTAAAACTTGAACTAATATTGAAAAAATAAGTTTCATTCCGGTTTTAGCACATTAAAAATAGTAATATTTTGTTGATTTGATTTAGGATATTTTTTGGCTGTTGATCAGTAATATTGGTCCTGCCGAGATACGGAGTGATGAAGTTTTATTTACGAAATCGATATTATTCAATTACTGATGTAATGAGGTGTCATAGCTTTCTCCACATGCCATATAGTACTTCCAATATCAAGCTACACGATGTTTTCAGAATAGGTAAACCTTTTCATTAAAATATTTAAGGATTTTGCCTCAAATATTCAAAACCTAAATATCTCCAAAACTAGTGATTTGACGAAAATTCCTTAGGAGACAAAATGTATGGGAAATTATACGGTATTTTATAAAATGCACTTCTTTTCTCCGAAAAGGCCAGTGGCGTAGAGAATATTTCCTATGAGGGGTCCAGATACTCCAGTTTCTACTTCCCTGGTTTAGTTTGGGCCGGAAACTCTGTGTATGTGTTGTTTGTGACATGCTTACGAAACTTATTAAATCTTAACTCAGTATATTTACCAGCTGCGTAGATATATACTTTTTTCAATTTCGTAAATAAAACTGCGTCACCTTGTATCTCATCTTTGGTCATATATTCAGGAGAACTTTTTTTTATGTACTTTCTGACCTCGAAGTATTGGCGCGTCTTTCTAAAACACCCTGTATAAGGAGGCATCTGGAACACATGTTTAAAGAAATACTGTGTTATTGTTTTTGAGCGTAACTTCTTCAAAACTTGTCTCGATTTCAAAAAGTTCCCTTTTTTGAGTGACATGTTACAAAATCTACTAATTGGGGGCCCGAGATGCTAAAAGGGTTGTTTCTTGAGCGTCGTATGGACGAGTTTCGAAGATTAGATCGCACCCTTTTAGTGGTGGGGGAGCGTCTACAAGATGGCAAAAATTTTAAAAAACAGCTACATTGAAATACTCGGATGCGTCAGATATTGACATTTTTGACATTGCCCCATATTATACATATATTTTAAAATAAAAGCAACCAAGAGAAAGTACGGGAAATTATTTTCAGCTCTGCCAGACGGCGCAAATCTAACCTCAAAATTGAAAATGTCTTTTTTTTCGGAAACTTCAGGTGCAATGGTATTATTAGTTTTCATTATTCAGAAAGTGCAGGAAAAAACATACAAACTAGAGAAAACCGCATTTCGTTGTCTTCATTCTTTATAAAGTTTTTTTTGCAAGTTTGTGACCCTTCCACTCCTTCACGTCACACTCAAGTCGTCAGATGATTGAAATACACACTTTTCAGCACATAATTTACCCCACCTTGGTCGAGTATTTCTAACATCGACTTCTTTACTATTCTGACCGGACACGCTAGGCCTACCCCTATAAAGGGCAAGAATGCAAGGCCTTATCGTATTCTGTCGCGTTTAAGTAAATCCCAAAAATCCCCCATTGGGCTCCTGTACTATAAATTGCTAATTTTATTTTTGTAGATATACTAAGTGACATATAAATCCAAACAGCCCAGTTTAAATGGTTTTATTTTAATAAAATTTTGTATAAGTACTCAATGAAGCAAGTAAATGATAAAAATTTCAAAATGATTGCACTGCTTTGAAGCCCTTTGACCTTTAATAATTTGTGGATGCACCCTGATGTGCTACGCATTCTCCAACGCGCCTAGGCATGCTTCTGATCAGGTGGTCAATGTCCTCCTGTGGTATCTCATTCCAGGCAACCACCAACTCCTCTCGAAGTGCTTCTAGAGTCTGAGGAGGACGTTGCAAATTGTGCAATCTCCTACCCATCATATCCCACACGTGCTCAATTGGGGATAAGTCGGGAGATCTTGGTGGCCATGGTAACAATGTGACATCATTATGTTGAAAGAAGTCTATTGTGACTCTTGCAACATGTGGTCGGGCATTATCTTGTTGGAAAGTTGGATCTGCCAGGGTGTCAAGATAGGGTAAAAGATGGGGTTCTAGAACTTCGTGGATATAACGCTGCGCGTTCATGTTACCTCTGATGAAGATTAAAGGTGACCTGGAACCATAAGCTATAGCACCCCAAACCATAACTTCAACAGTGTGATGAACATGTCCTTCAACAAAAAACTGTGGATTCCTCCTTTCACCACGTCGCGTTCTAACCCTGGCACGACGATCGTGCATGCCTAAACAAAATCAAGACTCGTCACTAAAGACAATACTGTTCCATTCCTGATCCCAGAGTGACCGTTGTCTGCACCACTCAAGCCGATTACGTCGGTGTTCTCGAGTTAAAGGGAGGACCCAGTGTGGCCGGTATGAAAACAAGCCAAAACTTCTCATTCGTCGGTAAACACTTCGCATGCAAATAGGTCTTCCGTGTTCTGCAAACCATTCATTTGCAATGGACCTGATAGTGGAGAAACGGTCCCTTAAGGCCAATAATCTTAGGCGGCGATCTTCACGGTCTGTTGTTCTACGGCGGCGTCCAGTGCGCCTTGCTCTTTGCGTACGGCCTTCTCGAAGCCATGCGTGACAACACCTAACCACAGTGTCTACACTTCTTTGCACTCTAACTGCAATTGCCCGAAAAGAAAGTCCAGCTTCCCGAAGTCCCACTATATGGCCCCTATCAAACTCACTAAGTTGACGAAATCGTACAGGTCTCCGTACTCTAGGCATCGTAACCGATCGTAAAGGATGTCAAGAACCAAAATCCGCCAACGTTGATTCTTTACTGCGGCTGAAATATTCATTTTTAGAGCGTTAGTGAATTAAAAAAATAACAGTATAAAAACCGGAATGTCCAACTGATAAGGCTGAAAATTTTTTCACTTGTTATTTACAGTAAGATAAATACATTCACCAACTTTTATTAAAATAAAACCATTTAAACTGGGTGTTCGGATTTATATGTCACTTAGTATAATTTACCCCACCTTGGTCGAGTATTTCTAACATCGACTCCTTTACTATTCTGATCGGACACCCTAGGCGTACCCCTATAAAGGGCGCTTAAGTAAATCCCCAAAATCCCCCATTGGGCTCCTGTACTATCAATTGCTAATTTTATATTTGTAGAAATAGCACTTATTTCTTCTTTTGCTGATATAAGAGGATCAGAAATCAAAAGTAAAACTGCATTCAAGCATGAAAATGCTGATGAACAACTCAGGCTCAACGCGAGCTTTTTTTTTCAGGTATGAAGGCTGTGATACGACACTAGCGAGACTAAAAATTCAATGCAAATTTCAATCAATCCGACATAAAATGCACATATGTAAATCTAAACTGAAGCGTACGTTTGCAAATACGGAGCTTAATCAGCGATTAATATGCTAGACAAATCTTTTGCGAAAGCTGCGAATGTAAAACCTGAGATAGGAATTCCGGAATGCTGGCGGTGGACAGTAGTATAGCCCAGCTGACAAATCCTAAAATTCTGAAAAAATATAATGGAATAAATCCGACGACGTTTAAACTGGTGTAATTTTGATACTAAAGTTAGCTTCTCTCAATCTGCGTACTCATTTTCAACAACGCGATCTGTGCATCGAACAAAAAAGCTTATGGTCGTCCATTTGAAATTTATGATAAGGAAGTATGTTTTTCTGTTTTTGATCACATTTAGGAACTACTGAAAATTTTCTTAAAAATAGATTCATTGAAAATAAAATCTCCCAGAAAATGTTTTCGCACCAAACGGCTAAATTATAAGAAAAAAAAAATATAATGTAAAACCTGAACACAAAATGAAAATTTCATTCATTAATTTCAGTGTTGCAGGCAAGGCCTCACTTTTTCGTTGTACATTGCTCACTGCTCAATTTATTTTCCTTCTTAGTCTTCCAAACTCTGTAACTATGTTCAATTTGAAGTCTACGTCTGGTATACGAAACAGATGACTATGTGATAATTTCGTAG
Source organism: Acanthoscelides obtectus (assembly GCA_963669975.1). Lineage (NCBI taxonomy): Eukaryota > Metazoa > Arthropoda > Insecta > Coleoptera > Chrysomelidae > Acanthoscelides > Acanthoscelides obtectus. The sequence goes on along the minus strand of CAVLJG010000001.1, from coordinate 2,389,114 downwards.
CCTGCCTAGGAACTTCTGTTTTTTTGCTATAACTACAGTTTGGTAATTTCAATGTATGACATATTCTACATTTTTGAAATCAGAATATGAGACTCTATTTATCAGTCAGTCAGTTTTACCTGGAAGTACTTTGAATTTTGAAACTTTTTAACACGCTTTTATAAGCTTGGCCTGTATGTATGTATGTATGTGATGGAACCTTTGTGCATAATTTTCACAAATTTCCAGAAGTTTTATTAATTTGATAACAGCTTCCCATTATCCTTATTCATAAGTGAAATTCTGCAAAAACAGATTTGTTAATAAAAGCGACGGATCTCAAATGCCTCTTTACGAATACTAAAACTACAAGCCTCTGTCGTGAGTTCAATCCTCACAGGAGGCAAATTGTTCTATACCTTTTTTTTAAGTTTCATACACGGTTTTATTATTAGCTTGGGCTGTATGTATGTATTTTATCGTATGTAAGGAGTCTTTGAGCATAGCTTTCACCAATTTCCAGAAGTTTGATTAATTTGAAACTTCGCACACGTCTCGCTCGCGACTGATTGCTGCTAGACAAGTTAATCAAGCACTTAGGACCAACATTAATATTTGACGGTCAGTTGGACCAATAGAAAGAGACCTTATCGAAATGCAATTTGACGGAAGCTGTCAAAGCTCTCTGACACTCTTCTGACGCAGTCCGGATCGAAAGATGACGATACTCGTGAAATGTATCGATATACCCAAGTGTCGTATATGAAAATATCGATCCAAAATATAGGGTATAAGAAGCAAAAGTATCGATACTTCTAAATATAGGATCGTATCGAATATCCCTACTGTCTAGATGTATATGTATAACCCGAGGTACCGACGGAGCTATTTTGCGGTGTCATGGAAATAATTTTAAATTTTCATTTGCATTTTTTCAAGTGTTGTGCAACGATTTTGGGAAAAATTCCACGTATAGTCTTATAAAGCATAGTAGAGTATATTTAACGTTAAATGTAATAATCAGCTGTTATTCAAATAATGTCTAATATAAATATAACTTAGAATGTGTACTCAGTAAAACAAGAAAGTTATTGCAAATTCTATTTTTTTGCAGGTTTTAAGTTTGCCGGTAGCTTTACAACATATATTTGAGTATTTCTTAATCGCTGTGAATATAGTGTGCATGTTTGTTCAGTTCCTGAACAACCAAAAAGTAAACTCGCATATCAATTGAAGAAACATGAATAAACTATCGACAATATTAAAAAGAAACATGAATTTCATTCAAAAATCTAACACTATATTAGATTTTGACTAAATTATATGTAATTTCTTAATATTCAATGAGCTGGTGATGTTTCAATGACAAACTGTCATCTCATACTTTGACAGTATTTGGTTTTCAACATTTCATAGCTATTGGCTGCTAAAATTTGTCGATTGGGATTTGAAGCTCATTCGCTGTATTTGACGGACTGTTACCGTATAGGTAGAGAATAACGGACTGTTGATTTGACAATCCTAGTGAAATCCACCCTTAGTCGTGTAAGATCTTTAGACGGTATTCGGATTGAAGGACTTGTTTGCCCTAAGTCATATATGACAACCTGCAAGGGGTTTACGTCAGCAAAAAAATTTGGGGGTCCATGAAATGAAGATGGGGATCCACGATAGTGGATCTCAACACATACACTGATAGTACCTATTTACTTACATCATACTATCTTATAATATCAAAACATATACATTATTCATAAAAGTACCTATGAAGTAAAAAATTTATTATATATGTTTATAAAATTGTGTAAGTTGAGGGGATGTTGGTATTCGCCTTGTGGTCGCAATACATTTTGAACTTGTAGAAACCTGAGAGTCGCAGTCTCAGAGCTTCGCTACCTTGCACTGACTTGTTCAATTCGTCACTCTATAAATACGAATGTGGGACAAATACGTTTATTCGTTTCCTGAGTCGTGAAAAGGAAAGTGCTAAGAAAATATTTTAAAAAATACTAACAGATAGTATAACACACCAATTATAGTGAGTCAGTGTTATTTTGTTTGAGAGTGCGGAGAAAAGTAAGCACATTATTTTTTATTAAATTTTGACTTTAGTTATTAGTAGTTAAATATTCAATCATGCAAAATTACACGAGTACTCCTCAATAGTTTCTTTTTGAAGGGTTTAGCAATCGGTAATATAATTACAGTGCAATCTCCGTAATTCGAGCTAATTGTTTCAGAAGATGTTCGAGTTTTTTTTCGGAAAAATCAAAAAATATTTTTAATATACAGCTGCTGGATTTTCTGTCTTATTTAAATAATTTAATTTTGCCCACAGATGACTGATGCCATGTCCGAATCTAAAAAGAAATGTAGACAGTACAGTGTTGATTATTTGAAATTTGGCTTCATTCCATCATTGCCGGACAAACAATCGCCTATGTGCCTTTTATGCAACAAAGTTTGGGCAATGACGCTATGAAACCATCTAAACTGCAAGATCATCTAAGAAGATGCCACCCTGATAAAACAGAGAAAGATTTGAAATACTTTCAAACATCAAAGATAAATTTCAGAAGAGACCTACACTGGACAGAATGTTCGCTTCGACGTCACAAAGAAATGATGATGGTTTGCGGGCGTCTTACAATAACTCGTTACTTATAGCAAAATCCGGAAAACCGCATACTATCGGAGAGAAGTTAATTTTGTCAGCCGTTGAAGAGGTTTTAAAAACTGTTTTACACAAACCTGCATCTGATATCATTAAAAGAATTCCCTTAAGCAACAATACTGTTGAAAGACGTATTGATGAAATGAGTTCTGATATTGAAAACTTCTTATGTAATTATTTGCAAACGACCAATTTCTCTATACAACTGGACGAGTCAACTTTACCTGATAATGCAGCATTATTATTGGCATATGTTCGTTTTATTATGAATCAAGAAATCTACGAAGAACTGCTCTTCGCAAGAACTTTGATAACCGACACTAAAGGTGAATCAATATTTCATGTTTTGAAGGATTACTTCATTGAAAAAGCAATTCCTTTATCAAATATAATATCAGTAGCTACAGATGGAGCACCTGCCATGGTTGGACGATATCGTGGATTTATAAGCTATTTAAAACAAAATGTGTCAGAGGTGTTAGCAATACATTGCGTCATCCATCGACAATATCTAGTTGCTAAAAATGTTAGATTGCATGAATCACTTCATTTAGTCATTGATGCAGTAAACCGAATCCGAAGCAACGCGTTGAATACGCGGTTATTTGCGCAGTTGTGTGAAGAAATGACGAACACTTTCATCAATTACTCCTTTACACTGAAGTACGCTGGATGTCGAAAGGCTTATGTTTGACAAGATTTTTTGCACTTTTTGAGACTATTTTAGAATTTCTGGATACTAAAGATAAAATTTTAAAAGAAAATTTAATGAAGAGGAAAACAGACATCGCCTATTTAACAGATTTGTTTACAAAATTTAATATGGTTAATTTGCAATTACAAGGCGACAGTTTAAATTTGATTAAAACAAAGTCCATCTTATCAGCGTTTCTTGCCAGAGTTAAACTAATGAAGCAAAATATTGGACGGGGCGAATTTTCTCAGTTCCCCAATTTGTCACAGACAAGCTGCCAGGAAGACGACGTTTCAACTTACGTTCAACATTTAAATGCCCTCTATTCAGATTTTGAATCTAGGTTTGAGGTTAATTTGACTATCCCGTATTATTGAATATAGCGAGGAAATTTTTAATTTCCTTTCCATCGTCATACCTAGTGGAAAGGGGGTTCAGCCCTGTTACCAATCTCCTAACGAAAAAAGAAACAGACTGGACATCATTAGCCGAGGAGATTCAAGATTAACCCTTACAAAATTGACGCCATATGTTGATAATTTATTATTAAAGCATCAGGTTCATCCTTCTCACTAAAAATATTGATTTATTGCTTATGTTATTTTATTTATAGTTTATTTTATGTTTATTGGTGTCTGACTAATAAATGCCCGCATTGGGAATAAGTGCCCGCATTATTTTTCTTAAAAAAACCCCTTTATAGAAAATATTTTTTTTAAATTATTCTGAAAATTCAGGAAGGTACAGACTAAAAATTGGTTAGTTTTTGGCCAATTTTTAGATAACTTAAACGTATAAGAAGCGGAATTTAATCAAACTAACAGTGAAATTATTTTTTATGTTATAATTAATAAACGAACTCGCTTATTGTACTATTTTAAGTAAAAAACTTTTTTTTATTATTTTTCACTTTTTTTTAATTTCTCCCTCTTATTTTTTTTTCAATGCGGGCACTTATTGGTCAGACACCTGTTTATTTAATGTTACGTATATTTTACATAACAGATACAAAACCTTATTTTGACCAGTTTTAATTTAAATTCGATTAATAAATGTATAAATTAGCATGTGTTTTTACTCTAAGTTTTTAACACTAAACTTCACTACAGTTAGAAATTTACAGGAAATCAATATCAGGTAAGTAAGGGGTCTACCCAACACGGAAAAACATGGCAAGGGGTCTACGACACAAAAAAGTTTGGGGAACTCTGCTCTAAGTTAACAGGAAAAACCCTATGCAACAATGAAACTTTAAATGAAATGATTAGGTTTCGAAACGATTCGTAAACCATTTCAATACCACATGTCCACAAAACTAATTGATAAATCGAACTAAAAAATGAAAACTAAACAATAGTTTAAAAAAACTAAAAAAAACACGCTTTTGTAACTAACCGAACTAAAAAGTAGAACATAATGTTTAATTACAAAGGGTTTAGAAGTAGATGGTCGAACAATCGATTAATACTACTAAGAGAAAAATCGATTCTTAGTTAATCACTTAATCCCTAAATTACTAAAAGTTCGCCGATGAAAATGAGAAATTGCATTTTCGCAATCTAAAAATATCTGCTCTCTGTATATCTCAAAATGAAAGTGAATGTTCTTTCCGTGACTAGTCTATAGCAGAAGATTGATTAAAAACGCGGTGCAAGGCACACGACTAGTAGTTCGTAAAAGGTAAAACGTATGCCGTAGTATCGTTTATGAAATCAATTTGGTGTGCCGCAATTGCATGAGGTACACTGGCGCATGCTAGAGCATAGTTAAACTTTTTTTGTGTTGTATTTGTAACTAATAGTCCGGGAAATATGTTCCGATCTGCTCAGAGAAATACTCTGTTCAGTTTTATTTCCCACGTCTACTGGTGAGGAAGTATTGTAAGCGCGGAATTTTTCGAAAATGAGATATGTTTTCCGGTCCAAACGCGGAAAATACTGCTTGGATTTGAATGAAATTCTCACCCAAGGTCGCTACTATACCAAGGACGAGAAATCTAGTTTTATAAAATCGGTTCAGTGGCGGCGGTGCTACGGCGAAAAACATGAAAAAAATTAAAATCGCTCAAACGTCGTTTTTTGGAGTTTGACTCCTGATCATTTTCAGAAAAATGTTAGTATTGTTCAAAAATCGGAGGTTAGGGGTTGTAGGAGGTGAGGGAAGGTATAACTCATGTTGTTGGTAGCAGTATATCTATACGCTTCCGACACCAGTAATTTTACGCACTTATCAGTACATATTTCACAATTCAAATATACTAAGTGACATATAAATCCTAACACCCAGTTTAAATGGTTTTATTTTAATAAAAGTTGGTGAATGTATTTATCTAACTGTAAATAACAAGTGAAAAAATTATATCAGTTGGACATTCCGGTGTTTATACTGCCTTTTTTTAATTCACTAACGCTCTAAAAATGAATATTTCAGCCGCAGTAAAGAATCAACGTTGGCGGATTTTGGTTCTTGACATCCTTTACGATCGGTTACTATGTCTAGAGTACGGAGACCTGTACGATTTCGTCAACTTAGTGAGTTTGATAGGGGCCGTATAGTGGGACTTCGGGAAGCTGGACTTTCTTTTCGGGCAATTTCAGTTAGAGTGCAAAGAAGTGTAGACACTGTGGTTAGGTGTTGTCAGGCATGGCTTTGAGAAGGACGTACGCAAACAGCAAGGGGCACTGGACGCCGCCGTAGAACAACAGACCGTGAAGATCGCCGCCTAAGATTATTGGCCTTAAGGGACCCTTTTTCTCCACTACCAGGTCCATTGCAAATGAATGGTTTGCAGAACACGGATGACCTATTGGCATGCGAAGTGTTTACTGACGAATGAGAAGTTTTGGCTTGTTTTCATACCGGCCACACTGGGTCCTCCCTTTAACTCGAGAACACCGACGTAATCGCCTTGAGTGGTGCAGACACCGGTCACTCTGGGATCAGGAATGGAACAGTATTGTCTTTAGTGACGAGTCTCGATTTTGTTTAGGCATGCACGATGGTCTTGCCAGGGTTAGAAGGCGACGTGGTGAAAGGAGGAATCCACAGTTTTTTGTTGAAAGACATGTTCATCACACTGTTGGAGTTATGGTTTGGGGTGCTATAGCTTATGGTTCCAGGTCACCTTTAATTTTCATCAGAGGTAACATGAACGCTCAGCGTTATATCCACGAAGTTCTAGAACCCCATCTTTTACCCTATCTTGACACCCTGGCAGATCCACCTTTCCAACAAGATAATGCCCGACCACATGTTGCTAGAGTCACAATAGACTTCTTTCCCCAATTGAGCACGTGTGGGATATGATGAGTAGGAGATTGCTCAATTTGCAACGTCCTCCTCAGACTCTAGAAGCACTTCGAGAGGAGTTGGTGGTTGCCTGGAATGACATACCACAGGAGGACATTGACCACCTGATCAGAAGCATGCCTAGGCGCGTTGGAGAATGCGTAGCACATCAAGGTGCATCCACACATTATTAAAGGTCAAAGGGCTTTAAAGCAGTGCTATCATTTTGAAATTTTTATCATATACTATACTTATTATGCTTCATTAAGTACTTATACAAAATTTTATTAAAATAAAACCATTTAAACTGGGTGTTCGGATTTATATGTCACTTAGTATATTTCCCAGCACATTTGCCAATTGAGAAAAGTATTTTTAGGCAAGACATCCGCCTTGCCTCTGACTGCATCGCCGGCAGGGATGTTGGGTTGTAATATTGTGACTGGTACTATGACGTGTTTCACTGGTGTGGTCCAGCAACGTTGCCAGATGGTCAATACTTAGGACAGGGAAGAAACTAGCGTTAGCATTGTCAAATATATACATGTATTCCTTTAAATGCCGAAAGTTGGAGAAAATCGGTAAAAGTGCGGTTTTTACTATTTTTGGCGATATTCCGGGCAAAATGATTTTATTAGTCGATCTAAAAAGAACGCAAAGAAGCAGTGATATGCAGTGGATTATCAAGTTTGCGAAATTTTCATTACCTAACCAAAACTTTTAATTTTTAATTTAATTTTTTTTCTCGAATCTAGACATTTCACAAATTTATAATATAATCTCGGTTATGCAGTATATAACAATGTAGGATGGGTAATTTATTATTTTCGAAAAACACGTTTTTCATGCTAGATGCCTTTAGGGGCAACCTGTCGATCTGATAATTTGTCTAAGTTTATAAATCTTAATTTTGAGTGATCCAGATTTGGATACTTTTGATCTCGTTATTTAACAAAAACGATTATTTTTTCACTTTGTTAAATATAGCAATATTTCATATTAATTGCGTTTCTTAAGCATAAAAGCTGTAAAATCAATTTATCAAAGTGTACTAGCAGTAGTTTTCAAACTATACCCCTTTTAATCTCTGTATGACACAAGTACTGCCTTTTATAACTTATTATGATGTTTAATTATTGAGTTTTTTTATGTAATAGGTGTATTATTTTTAAATAAGTATTTATCCTTATAAATAATTAATTTTACTCCGAAAGAATAGAGAACATGCTCCTTTTAGTTCATTTATATACAGGGTGTTTCAGTTTATTGTTGCATAACTTTAAGATTCGATAGACCTTTTAAAATTAATGCATAAAGTCTATATAAACATGGGTCGAAAAATGCGTGGCTTCCGAAATACAGGATGTTTAAATTTACTTTCTAAAATAGTTTTTTTTAAATATTTCGAACAATATTTGATGTATAACAGTGAAAATTGGTATACAAGGGTTTTTTGGTACGACAAAACGAACCATGGGCATAGTTTTACTGTAGCCGCTAGAGGGCGCTCTCTACTGTACCTGTAGTGTATTAAAATGACCGAAAATTTTTTCTTACTGCAATTTTTCGCTTTTTGAATAAAAAAACTGATTCTTCGCACTTTTCAACATAAAAAAGCTAAAATAACGTTAAAAAGTCAGTATCTCGATAATTTTTAGAAGTAGGCTGTGCCTGCAAATATTTTTGAAATTGAAAGCAGGTTAAACGTCAATTAGTTGACAGTTAGTTTTGTTGTCTGTTGAAACCTGAAACGTTTTTTTGCAATTGTGAATACACGAAATTTAGTTTCTTTTACCTGTTTTTTTTTTGTAAGTTTTATAAAAATGCCATTTTTATTCTCCAATCAAGAGTTAGCAGATATTCATTTTGTGTATGGCTTTGTAAATGGAAACGCAGCAGAAGCAGCCAGAGAATACGCACGAAGATTTCCAAACAGACGACATCCAACTCGCTCAGTATTTGTAAGAGTGCATCGCCAAATAATTGAAAATGGTTTTGGAAATCGCCAAAGGGATCAAAACATAAATGTTCGTCAGCGCAGATTTATCCGTATGATTCTGCGTGAGTTTGATAGAGATCCGACCACAAGTGTTAGGAGAGTTTCTGGTGCCTTGGGAATTTCAGCAAGCCATGTTCACCGTGTTCTTAGAAATGACCATAGCCGTCCTTACCATTTGCAACCTGTGCAAGGACTACAGCCAGGGGACGGAGAACGAAGAATCACATTTTGTCAGTGGATTCTTGATAGAACTGATAATAATAGGGAGTTTTTAAGTAACGTTTTATGGACCGATGAGTCATGCTTCACTCGACGTGGAGTGGTAAATTTTCATAATCAACATATTTGGTCGCATGAAAATCTGCATGCAGTTCAGGAAAGAAATTTTCAGCATGAATTTAGTGTGAACTTGTGGACTGGTATCTACCGTAATCGACTATTTGGACCCTACCTTTTGCCTGCAAGGTTAAATGCTGCGACCTTCTTGGAATTTTTAAAGGCTGAACATGCAAATATGTGGAATGATGTTATGTTAGATTTAAGAAGATTGGCCTGGTTCCAGCTTGATGGTTGTCCAGCTCATTATTCGAGAATAGTTAGAAACTGGCTGGACGAAAATTATCCAGAAAGATGGATCGGCCGTGGAGGACCAGTTGCCTGGCCTCCACGATCCCCTGACCTAAATCCATTAGATTTCTTTGTGTGGGGACTTCTAAAGGAAAAAGTGTACCAGACTCCCGTAACCACTAGAGATATGCTAATTGACAGAATCAGGAATACATGTGATGCAGTAAGGCCTTATTTGAATAATGCTATACCACGTTTGATCATTCGTAGACGTGAATTGTGTATTAAACAATTGGGTTTACATTTCGAACAACAACTTTAGATTTTGTATGTTTGTCCTAACTATCCAATAGCATTTTAGTTGTAAATAATTAATTTGATTTGTTTGAAAATAATATTGGAAAATTAAACAAATTAATATTCTGTTTTTTGTGTTTATTTGGAGTTAGGAAATATTGCTGTGTTTAAAAACACAATCTAAACGATCATCTTAATTACTTGTAATGCCCAAATCGAAAATGTAAAAAAAATGTTATGTCCCCATTAATAATTAAAGATGCATCGAACCTTAAAAATCGAAATATCTCAAAAAACGGCTAACTATAACGAAAACTCACAGGAGAGCTTTTTTATGTTGAAAAGTGCGAAGAATCAGTTTTTTTATTCAAAAAGCAAAAAATTGCACTAAGAAATTTTTTTCGGTCATTTTAATACACTACAGGTACAGTAGAGAGCGCCCTCTAGCGACTACAGTAAAACTATGCCCATGGTTCGTTTTGTCGTACCAAAAAACCCTTGTATACCAATTTTCACTGTTATACATCAAATATTGTTCGAAATATTTAAAAAAAACTATTTTAGAAAGTAAACTTAAACACCCTGTATTTCGGAAGCAACGCATTTTTCGACCCATGTTTATATAGACTTTATGCATCAATTTTAAGTTCTATCGAATCTTAAAGTTATGCAACAATAAACTGAAACACCCATAATTATTTTTGATGGATGTGATTATTAAATGTAAATATAACTATTAAATTGAACCATTGGGTGTTGGAGAGATCTAGTTTTAAAATAAAAATCCGCATTACTGCATTTTTCCTTTGAAATAATAATATAAATAGATTATGAAAACTTTGGAAAATAGCAGTAAATTTGATTTTGTTAAAAGCAGTATATAACATCTGAATGCTTTATGATTTAAGACAATTAAAGACGGTGTCACGTGCCAAAATCACATAACCTTTGTTTTTACTGTTTTGATCACATATCAGTAATTTGAATTTCTCTTCATTAATAGTAGGGTACCGATTCTTAGACCTAACCTTTTTCAATGATTCTATTTTGCTAAATTTCATAGCTTATTGATTGTATAATTTCTCACGTATTATATCTGTCATTCTCAGCGACTCAGTATTGTATTGAAATCTTTCTTCTATCTGAGAACTTTCCTCATAAAATATTGTTGGTCCCTCGTAGACAGATTTGTTTCTGCCTACAGTCTGTCCATAGGCAACCATCGCGCCATCTTGTGATTTTCATACGTATTAGCCATATATGAATGTTTACCTTCCTATCAAGATACCTTCTTTACCGGCTTTTATTTGTTCCTTTTGATGTTCTGTCGAACGTGCCTTTTTCAGGGCCACTGATTCAACCCTCTTTTAGGGGGTTGCGTGAGCAGACGGTCCAGCGCTATTTTCTTTACGCTGTGATTTTGGTTGTGTGCGGGCGTTTTTTCGTTAACTTCCAGATTTTGGGATATGAACGCCCCAAGCACCAGTTTATGTATTTTATTTTGTAACTTACGACAAGTGGTGTTGGTTAGGGCACTATTCGTCCATTTTGTTATGGGATTTTAACCTCCAGCGGTAAGTTCTCTTTTCTATACCATCGGACTGTATCCATTAATGCTTGTCCTGAAGAAGTTTGTTCAATATCTGATTCCTTTTAGTGGAAAGCCATTGTGGAGAACCACCAGTCACACTCCTCCAGCTTTGTTTTGTAGCTGCCTTGTAGCTGTTTCGCAGCCGATTTTGTTGGAAGCCATCTCTTCCCCTTTATAAAAACCCTGATGTGAACAGGTAAAATATCATGTTAATTGGGTATTATATAGATATTGATATATTGATTGTTGCTGACTGAAATTCTTAGACTGTTCTTGATTTTGTTCGGCATTTTACGAATTCAAATATAGGGTAATGCCTACATGTCACTGTCTTTTGGGCTTATTACATTACATTAATCATGATTTTGAACTTTGCGCTGCCATTACTTATTTTAGAACAACGGATAACTTTCTGAGTGTATATCACTTTGGTATATTTTTATCTTTTCTTGCCCTTGCAGAAAGAAGAATAGTTTTCTTGTAAACGAGAATGTACATGGATTTTTCTTCAAGTTTGAGTCTTTTAAATGTGTGTGTTCTACCTCAGGCATAGAGTAGAGAGTAGATTTTTGAACAGTCTTTTTCTCTCTCTAGGGTTTCTTTATACCATAAATTTTGAGAACGAGGCAAGCAGCCCCTACCTTGTGACGTTCCTTACGTCACTGCTCACTACTGGCCACTGATTTGTGCCCTGAGTTTTGCATTGGCCGACACTTATATTTCATTTATAGTAATTTATTAATTCATTGATTAATTTAAAACAAGGAAAGTGGAATCACTCCACCATTTCCTCATATTTATTTATAAAAAAGGCGTGGCAACGGGACGTCATTTATTTTATATTCCGACAACAATTATGATCCGAAATCACATTTAAATGACACTCTACAAAGTCATGTAACTTTGCAATATTCATTCACTTATTTTGTGTCGAAATGATATTAGATATTTATTTAACTCAAAAAATTTCAGAATTTTGAACTCAATTTCCTCAAACTTCGAAACCATAATTTCGGTCTAATTTTAGTTTCAACCAGAACTGAAACCTTTAGATGAGTAGTGTGATATGGGACATGGGGGGTTGGTACGTCCCATTGAAAGATAAGATAGTAGTGCTTTCTCAAAAAAAACACAAACTCGGTCTTTATTAACTATTATTAGTCATAATAGCAGTTTATTATTAAAAAAAAAAACTCTATATAATATATAATAACCAGTCTTTGTTAAATATTATTGAGACTTGGTTGAAGAAAACTAAAACATACTGTATTGGTCTCTTAAAATATAAAAAATGCCTTTTTGTTTCCAACATTCTGTAAAAAAAAAATACAACAAAAGTCACAACTTATTGGCGTTGCGCCAATATTATTTAACGTTAGATTAGACCATTGATTCCCAAAGTGGTCTATATCGACCCCTAGGGGTCTATGACAACTTGCAAGGGGTCTACGTCAGCGAAAAAAAAAATTGGGGGTCCATGAAATGAATATGGGGGTCCACGATAGTGGATCTCAACACATACACTGATAGTACCTACTTACTTACATCATACTATCTTATAATATCAAAACATATACATTATTTATAAAAGTACCTATGAAGTAAAAAATTTATTATATATGTTTATAAAATTGTGTAAGTTGTAGGATGTTGGTATTCGCTTTGTGGTCGCAATACATTCTGAACTTGTAAAAACCTGAGAGTCGCAGTCTCAGAGCTTCGCTACCTTGCACTGACTTGTTCAATTCGTCACTCTATAAATACGAATGTGGGACAAATACGTTTATTCGTTTCCTGAATCTTGAAAAGGAAAGTGCTAAGAAAATCTTTTAAAAAATATAAACAGATAGTATATCACACAAATTATAGTGAGTCAGTGTTATTTTGTTTGAGAGTGATGGAGAAAAGTAAGTACATTATTTTTTATTAAATTTTAGTTTTGTACTCGTAGTTAGCAAAGATAGATAAATTACGACAATCATGACTTTAGTTATTAGTAGTTAAATATTCAATCATGCAAAATTACACGAGTACTCCTCAATAGTTTCTGTTTGAAAGTTTTAGCAATCGGTGATATAATTACAGTGCAATCTCCGTAATTCGAGCTAATTGTTGCAAGATGTTCGAATTATGGCATGTTTTCGGAAAAATCAAAAAATATTATTAATATACAGCTGCTGGATTTTCTGTCTTATTTAAATAATTTAATGTTGCCCACAGATGACTGATGCCATGTCCGAATCTAAAAAGAAATGTAGACAGTACAGTGTTGATTATTTGAAATTGGGCTTCATTCCATCATTGCTGGACAACCAATCGCCTATGTGCCTTTTATGCAACAAAGTTTTGGGCAATGACGCTATGAAACCATCTAAACTGCAAGATCATCTGAGAAAATGCTACCCTGATAAAACAGAGAAAGATTTGAAATACTTTCAAACACTCAAAGATAAAATTCAGAAGTAGGTCTCTGGACAGAATGTTCGCTTCGACGTTACAAAGAAATGATGATGGTTTGCGGGCGTCTTACAATATCTCGTTACTTATAGCAAAATCCGGAAAACCGCATACTATCGGAGAGAAGTTAATTTTGACAGCCGTTGAAGAGGCTTTAAAAACTGTTTCACACAAACCTGCATCTGATATCATTAAAAGAATTCCCTTAAGCAACAATACTGTTGAAAGACGTATTAATGAAATGAGTTCTGATATTGAAAGCTTCTTATGTAATTATTTGCAAACGACCCATTTCTCTATACAACTGGACGAGTCGACTTTACCTGATAATGCAGCATTATTATTGGCATATGTTCGTTTTAATATGAATCAAGAAATCTACGAAGAACTGCTCTTCGCAAGAACTTTGATAACCGACACTAAAGGTGAATCAATATTTCATGTTTTGAAGGATTACTTCATTGAAAAAGCAATTCCTTTATGAAATATAATATCAGTAGCTACAGATGGAGCACCTGCCATGGTTGGACGTTATCGTGAATTTATAAGCTATTTAAAACAAAATGTGTCAGGGGTGTTAGCAATACTTTGCGTCATCCATCGATAACATTTAGTTGTGTTTTTACTTTAAGTTTTAAACACTAAACTTCACTACAGTTAGAAATTTACAGGAAATCAATATCAGGTAAGTAGGGGGGTCTACCCAACACAGAAAAACATGGCAAGGGGTCTACGACACAAAAAAGTTTGGGGAACTCTGGATTAGATGAAAACCTAGTTTAATTTGAAGATTGTTATTGCACAAGTACTTAAACCCCTTTTAAAATTTTGTAAACTGTGTTTAACTAAAACGATATTTAGTCTAAAACACGACGATTTGTGTATCCTTGAACCGAAAAATAGTGATTTTCTAGAAGAATTATTCAGACCAAAAACAAAAACTATTTCCAAGAGATTAGTAACTATGGCATTTTTAATTTGTGCAAACAAACTGTTCTGAATATTCTGCTGAAACTGAGCCTGAACTAGAATTCTTCAATGATTTGTAAGTGAGAAATCATACGACCGTAGTTTCGATTTCGGTTGCATTTTCCGCGGATCTTCTGCCGAAACCAAGAGATCGGTCAGCCACTAATACCAACCTCTGTCTGCACCCATGGCTAAGAATACCTCTACAAACAACACATGTCAAGTGTGCATATCTTTCGACCGGATACAAACGCATATTTCACGGAGATATCAACGGCAACAGAGAGACAACATGTGGTTAGTTTTTATGATATGGCGAACATTATCTCTACCAGAACTGCTTGAAATAACACCGTCCGTAACAAACAAGATATGGCACTAATTTCCCACGTGCTATCACTGATTAAAAACAAAATTCATTCAATACCCGCGCTTCCCTTTACACAATTTTTAATATTTTGAAATTATTGAAGAACTCCAAAGCTCTAAAGAGAGCAATATGGTTTCCAGACCTAGCCAGACATCGATGCATCAGACGAAAGAATTAAGAGGTTATTTAAATTCTTTTTAAAGTGTCCTTTGAGAATATTCATTCATCGTGGCATTCTCTTTGAAAAATTAGCGATTTTTTGTGTGATTGGTCTCATCTTTCCGCTGAGAAAATCCTATCAATCTGGGGAAATCACATATGTAATAATAATAATAATAATAATAATAAACGAGGACCGCTTGGAATGTAATAAAACAGAATAAAAATGCATCTAGACATGAAGTAATTAAATTAAAAGTGAAAGATGAATTAATAACAGGACCAAAAGAGGTTGCCGATAAATTTATGCAACATTTTAATAGTATTACAGAACTATACGTAAATAACAAAGTGGGAAATAGTATTAATATAGATAGGAACATTCATTTTATCTCAGACCTGCTGTAGCAAATGACATATCAGCTATTATAAAACATCTTAAAGGTTCTAATTCTTTCGGCGCAGACAGAATTAGCGCTAATATGTTAAAATTTTCATCTGACATCGTTTACCATCCTCTTGCTTTTTTAATTAACTGCTCCATCGAAGAATGAATTTTTCCCGACAAACTTAACTTTGCAAAAATTAGGCCGCTGTTTAAGTCTGGAGATAGGTTTGATATGTGTAACTTCAGACCTATCTCACTTCTTAGTCCCTTCTCGAAGGTGTTTGAGAAATATGTCTCTCTGCAACTCATCAATTTCTTTGACAGATTCAAATTATTTAATAGCAATCAGTTTGGATTTAGAAAAGGCATGTCAACCAAAAATGCCGTACTTCGTTTCCTAGATGATTTATATCTCAAGATGGATAAAGGAGAAAAATGCATAGGTATATTTCTTGATTTAAGCAAAGCTTTTGACTTGGTTGACCATGATATTCTGCTAGATAAAATGGATAGATATGGAATCAGAGGGAAGCCATTTGACTGGTTCCATAGCTATCTGTCGGATAGAAAGCATCATGTCGAGGTACAAAAGCCAACATTTCTACCATACTGGTGTTCCACAGGGTTCCATACTTGGTCCTCTCTTATACATAATGTACGTCAATGACTTCCCCTCCGATTGCTGGGTAATGTATGCTGATGACACTTCTTTACTTATTAATGGTAAAAACCTAGAATCTGTTGTAGGACTTGCCAATTTAAGCTTGACTGGTGCAGGCAAGTGGTTCAGCAATAATGGGCTTGTCTTAAATAATCAGAAATCTGTTTTCCTTATGTTTAACCTTTCCACCTCCCCGATGGATCACACTTTACTAATAAAATCGTTTGGCAAATCAATAAAACAAGTGGATGCGACAAAATTTTTAGGAATATATATATCTCAAAATTGTAGATGGGATACGCATATTGAGAAAAGTAGCCAAAAGATCACCCCACTCTGTTACTGTCTGTACCAGTTAAGTTTTGTTGTGGAGAAGTGGATATTACTGATATTTTACCATGCACATATCCATTCAGTCCTAATTTATGGAATAGAAACATGGGCAGCATCGTCCCAGCTGCAAAAACTTTTTGTGTTGCAAAAAAAGGCTGTTCGAGTAATAGCTAAAATTGGAAGGCTCACTAGCTGCAAGGATTTAGAACATTAAAGATTTTAACCTTCCCATCTGTATATATACTCAATATACTTATCCTTGCTAAAACACAATTGCGCAAGTTCAATTCTGTAAGCACTGGTGCTTACTTTACAAGGAACAGTCAAGTATTGGAGGTGCCGTCGCATAGATTGGCGAGAACGGAGGAGAGCCCTAGATACATGGCTATTAAGTTTTTCAACATACTACCCAACAATTTGAAATCACAACCACTGAACACTTTTAAAAGAACAGTCAAACAGTTTTTACTGGAGAAAGCTTTTTACTCTATTGAGGAATTTTTAATGTGTGAATGTCTTGTTTGATTTTGATCATTGTTGTTTGAATGTCATTTAATGGTTTGTCCTTTATTTCGCTTTTTTATATATACATATATGTTTTATATTTATAAATTCTATCAATAAGCTAATTTTATTTATCTGTATCCATATTTGGAATATACCATATGTGGTACGAATATGTGTGCGTCCACACTAACATGATTTGTTATTAGCTTTTGTAGTACTCTGACTGACTTATCCTATATCACATCTGTGATCATACAGGACTAATAAATTATTATTATTATTATTATTATTATTATCTTTATTGCCATTTTCGACACTAATGTTAAAGCTACAATAAATTAAATCATACCAAAAAATAATAACATAAACAAACTGGTTAAAGAGAAATGAGTAACAAATAAAGAAAAAATTACAGACGAATAGGTTGAAAACGGATGAAAAAAATTAAATTATATGCAATTATTCAATTCACAGGTCTGATAATAATAATAATAATAATAATAATAATAATAATAATAATAATAATAATAATAATTCTTTACTGCCCAACAGAAGCATCCATTTATAGGACAATATAAGTGAAAAAGAACAAAAGTGTTCGTAAAACATACAAAAATAAAATATTTAAATATAAATATATGTGAATAATAATAATAATAATAATAATAATAATAATAATCGTCTTTATTATTGACATAAGACATTGACAAAATGGTAAGTGAACATAAGTACATCCAGTGTCAATAAAAGTCGAAGTTCAGTTTGATTAGTACACAGTACCAACAACCTGCTCTTCCACTTAGCCCAGTATCCTCTACGACATATGACATCCGATAAACCGTTAATACATACATGTCACTATAAAATAGGGGCATACCTACACTCTAACAAAAAAAAAAAACAATCATTCATTCATTCATGCGGTGCTACTGTTTTTGCAGCAGTTCCTTTTTAAACATGGCTTTGAGGTTATCTATTCTAGAAAATTTTAGTTCCTTCCGGACTGAGTTGTAGACTTTATATATTTGGTATGTGAAGCTTTGTTTGAAGATTGACGTTCTAAACTTCGGTGGCGAAATAAGACCCTTACTTCTTACGTTAATGTTATGAACGTCAGTCCGGTAGGTTATTTTTTGATAAAGATATTGGGGTGTTCTGACTAAAATTAATTTATGATAAAAAACAGCAGAGTGGAGGAGCCTACGATTTTCCATATTCAACCAACCTGCATCTTTTAATTTGTGAGATATTCTATGTCTCCTCTGTATACCAAATGCAAGGCGCAAGCATGAGTATCACATAGCATGATCTTAAGTTTTAACGAGAGAAATTTCCGGCTACCGTAAATAAATTTCAACGACAAATATGCTCTCTGCATAATTTTGTTAATGTGATACTCAAATCGAAGATTACTATCAATCACAACACCTAAATTTTTTACATTGTCCATTATTTTGAGAGTTACACCATTTATCTCAATTTTAATAAGATTCCCTATAACATTTTTATTTTGTCTAGGTCCAAAAACAATTACGTGAGACTTGTGGATTTATTAAAAGACAGTGGCGTGTGGCACATTCTACAAAGGAGTTTAGCTCATTATTAATGATCAACGAGAAACGATCCATCAATTGTGGGGGGAAGCTGCAATAGATTTGGGTGTCATCAGCGTACAAATGCACATTACATAGACTAAGGAAGTGCATGAAATTAGATGTATAAATTAGAAATAGGAGTGGTCCAAGTATGGACCCTTGGGGTACGCCGGATTTCAAATTTAAAGATAAAGACTGAACTCCATTTAAAACAACTGTTTGTTTCCGCTTAGTGAAGTAGCACTGAAATAAATCTATAGCGTTTTGAGAAAGACCAATATGATGTAAAATAGCAAGCATTAATTGATGGTTTAAAGTGTCAAACGCTCTGCTGAAATCCAGCAGAACAAGAACAGTACACTCGCCACGATCTGTAGCTCTGATTATGTCGTCTGTTACATGAAGTAAAGACGCCGTACAGCTATGATTTTTCCTAAATCCAGACTGTACAATTGGCAGTAATGAAAATTGTGACAAATGATAAGAAAGTTGCTCCTCCATTGCACGCTCAAGTAGTTTAGAGAAAAATGGTAAAACACTAATCCCTCTGAGATCTTTAAGATCTGAAGGATTAGGTTTTTTGGCAGAACACAGACATTTGCTTGCTTCCACAGATCAGGGAACTGATTATGCGTAAAACAAAAACTAATTATATGAGTTAAATAAGGAATAATATGAGGGCAACATAGTTTAATAAAATTTAAATTAAAACCATCGCAACCACGAGCATTAGTTTTAATACGGCAAATTGCTTCATAAACAAATAAATCATTAACTTCTTTGAATTCAAAATTCCTCCTAGTATTTCTGTAGAAATTTATTAAGTTAGGAGAAGGCTGTATATTAGGTATACTGTTAACAAAAAAATTATTAAGTTCATTGACATCATTAAGGGAATTTGGAATGGTGTTATCCTTTTAAGAGACTATTCCATTGTTCCTTAACCTTTTCCACATTTCTGTTGAACTGCAACTTTCTAATATGTATGTATAATAAGATTTTTTTCTCTGATGATAGCAGCGTTAACTAAATTACGCAAGTCCTGATAATATCGCAAATGATCATTCAGTCCTGTTCTTCTAAATCTAAGCAGCGCCCTGTCCCTGAGATTCTGCATTCGCTTCACCACATCTGTAAGCCATGGGGCTCTAGGTTTAGTAACTCTCATTGATACCAAAGGAAAATGCCTATCAAAAAGGTTTGTAAGCAGGTTTGTAAGAAACGCAACTTTAGAGTCGGCGCTACCTTGGTCAAATAGCATGAAAAACGGGGTTGCAAATAAATACCTGCAAAAACTGTCTTCATTAAAGTTTTTATATGAGCGAATAGTAATGATTTTAGGTTTATTTCTCACTTCACTAACATTTACCTTACCAAAAATTATAAAATGATCCGACATACCACCACTATCCATGACACCTGTATCAAATACAACCTCATCGCCAGAAATGATAAGATCCAATAAACTTGCACATGCACCAGAGATTCTAGTTGGACAGTCTATCATTTGCTTAATCGAGAAAGAGTCTAGAACAGAATAAAATCTTACCACATGTGCTTGATCGACGTTTATCAGGTTAATATTAAAATCTCCAGTGCATATGACTTCATCAACTGTTGGATAAATCGTACTCAAAACACATTCAAATTCATCTATTTTAGAAAACGATTAACATACATATTCGGAGGCCTGTATATTAAACCAAAACCGTACGATTTTTCGTTGATTACAATTTTTAACCAAAGCTGTTCACTAAATAAATCACTTGTATCTATTAAGTCGAAAGTGTAACATTCCTTAACATAAGCTAACAGACCACCTCCTCTTGTACCCCGATCTTTCCTTAAAATACTAAAACCACTGCAATTAATAGATGCGTCATCAATACTATTTCTCAACCATGTTTCACAAACAAAAAATATATCAAATTTTGCATTGCCAAGAATAATTTTCAATTCATTCAGAGATGGTACGATAGATCTAATATTTAAACATCCGATTTTTATGTATTTCATGTAATAGGCAAAAACAGTAATACTGCAAAAAACTAAGAGTAACTAAAATAACTCAATTCTTGTGTAGTAGTTACTAGTAGTATAATATTCCCTGCAAAAATAACTATCCTAAAAAATCAAACAAATACTGGTACAATGAACATAGTATGGGAGCGACTCATTTTCACTACATACTGCTAATTAAATCCCTATAACTACAAATTGAAGTCGGCGACTTTGTTAATTTTTACAGATTTCATTTCACCGTCGTACTTACAGAAAATTGTGCCATTGTTAGTCCACACTTTTCCACGTTTTCCCACCTTGTTAATGACGTCTTTCATAAGCTGAAATCGATTTGGCGTCAGATCCTTCCTGATAACGATGCCAGTAGACTTCAGTAGTTTTTTCTTATAAAATATGAGATTCTTGTAGAAGGATGAAGCTAGTTTAACTGAGATAGGCCTTGACTTGCTTCTATCAGGTTTACCTAGTCTAAAACAACTTTCCACAGAAGATGGATTAATTTCTACGTCCAGTTTATCCTTCACCAATTGTAATATATCTTCCATGCAATTTTCCTGCTTTTTTTCCTGAACACCGTAAAATCTCAATGTATTTCTTCTAGTGTATTGGTTCAGCTTATCCTGTTCAGAGAGTATTGTGTCAATTTGTTCATCATGAGCCTGCAGTTTTGACGTTGTTTCCTTGTGCTGTTCCTTTAGAACATCTATGTCATTTTTCAGTTCCTGCCCAATAGCTTTTGTAATTGAAGAAGTTAACTGTCGTATAAATTCTTCAGACGTGCACAGTTTAGTAACTGACTCCTTAACTATCATGTGCAATTCATCCTCACTTTTCTTACCAGCCTGCCTTGTTATAGACCTGATGAACGGGTTATATGCAATTAAATGCTGGTCAGGAACAGATAGAACCTGGATAAACTTGAGCACTTACGACTAGAAACTATCACTGATCGGACACCAAAAACGGGGAATTTTTACGCACAATTTGCCATATAATTTTGACTTCTTTAGCAGCACGGTACAAACACGTCTACTCCATTATTATTGTGGGTTAACAATACAAAACAGAAAAAAATATTTAGAAAAGGACAACTACCATTTAGACTACCATTAAAGTATGCACATCAAAAGTTGTATAATAGATAGTAATATTCATTGGATTTGGTCGTTACCTCAACGATACTGTCATAATGAATATCACAATTATCTGCTATTGCATTAAAGTTGGAACACATAAAGTATATGGGAGACCTGATCAAAACATTTGATCTTGGCGTATTCAAATAAAAAGCCGGACATCTACGTGAAGCGCGAGATCGCACATGAAGACTGAGTTTGGATAGCAAGGCCGGAGAGTCAATTTGATTATGCACGAGCTTATAAAGAAATCTCAAACTGTTATTAATTCTTGTTAACTCTAGCGGCTGCATCTCGAATGTAAACAGCATAGTCATTTGATCACTGCCTCGCAACGGATAGATACCATCCAATTTGAATGTCAAGTACTTCAAAAAACGGCGCTGCACGCCCTCAATTGTATTAATATGATTTTGGTAGCAAGGGTTCCATACACTTGATGCATATTCCAGCTTTGACCGAACTAGCTTTCAGCGCAATTTCACTAGAGAAAGATTTGCAGTTTCTTATCAACAACCCGAGTGTCCTCGTAGCGGACGAAACTATGTTATTAATATGACAGGTGAATTCTAATTTGTTGTCAAACAAAACACCTAAATCTTTCACCTCGGAGCATCTCACGCTCTCGTGCTCCAGTTTGTAGTCAAAAGTTATCGGACGTATTTTACGGGTATATTATGAACAAATTTTACATTTTGTGACATTCAGAAATAACTTATTCTTGCACCAATCTGAGAGACGATCGAGATTATTTTGCAAAATTGAGCAGCCTGCAGCAACATTTATTCGTAGATAGATCTTTAGATCATCAGCAAAAAGCAAGCTAGAACAAGTGAGACAGTCAATCAGATCGCTGATAAAATAAAGGAACAGGAGAGGCCCAAGATTAGCCCCTTGAGGCACCCCAGATGGTACATTATAAACAAAAGAATTAAAACCATTATAAGAGACGTATTGAGTCCTTCCACTTAAGTAGGAAGTGAAAAGTCTCTGCAAACGAAAGCCAAAGCCGGAATATGGCAGCTTGCCAATAATCTTATTGTGACTAATCTCATCGAAGACCTTTGAGAAGTCAGTATAGACTACATCAATCTGTCCTTTATCATCCAAAACACCTGCTATTTCCTGAGTAAGTTCCATTAAGTTTGAGACGGTTGAACGGTTACGCATGAATCCATGCTGTGATTTCAATATCAGATGCTTAGTTAGAGGGTAAATGCTGTCGTATATTGATATCTCAAAAACCTTCGCAAAATTGTCCAATATGGAAATAGCTCGGTAATTTTCAATGTTACATGGGTCACCAGCTTTTAGTATAGGGCATACTTTTGCCGATTTCCATTTCGTAGGAAATGTTGCTGTGATATGGGCACAACTAAATATTTTATTCAGAGGCTTTGCAAATACGTGGGCTGCTTCACTAACTACGAAGCTTGGTATCATATCTTCCCCAGCGGTCAACTTATTTGGTAGTTCGAGCAGGGATTTTAAAATAATTTCATTAAATTAAATTAAAAAAATACAACATCGGGTACAGTATTAAAAAATACTCAACAGATATGCGATGAATTTGTACAATTCTTTACTGACATAGACGAAAATTTAGCAAGTAATATACAAGAAAATGTACAAAATACTCAGCCTCCAAAAAGAACTTTGAACTCATTTATTTTGGATAAAGTCGAGCAATGTGAAGTATACACCACTGTTATGTCCTTAAAAAATCGGAAAAGTCCTGGGTTCGATGGTATTAAAAGCGAGCATTTGAAAATTATAGCCGAGGACATAACAGAACCACTCACTTACCTAATCAACAAATGCTTTGAATCTGGCAAATATCCCTCAATTTTAAAAAAAGGTAATATAATACCGATACATAAATCAGCAACAAAAACAGATGTTAACAACTATAGACCAATATCAATAATATCCAGTGTAGCAAAGGTTTTTGAAAAAATTTTATCTACTAGAATGATTCGATACCTCACAAAATTCAAAATTTTAAGTGAAAATCAATATGGATTTACAGAAGGGAAGGCTACATCGGACGCAATAACTAAAATTGTAAATCAAATACATCAAAATATTGATAACAGAATCCCTTCAATCTGCATTTTTGTTGATTTAAAGAAAGCTTTCGACACAGTTAATCACAAATTATTATTAGAAGCATTGGAGAGAATTGGTTTCAGAGGAAACGCGTACTCACTGATCGAAAGTTATTTGTTAAATCGCCCACAGTGCAGATATCAGGATCATTTAGTAAAAAAATGTATATTAAGTGTGGTGTCCCACAAGGAACTGTCTTAGGTCCGCTGTTATTCAATATATATTTAAATGATATTTTCCAAATTAATTGTGTTGGCAAAATAACTAGTTTTGCAGATGATACTGCAATATTATATGAAGGCACTGACTGGTCTGATCTGAAAAATGTAATTGAAAATGATTTTATCAAAATTATTCGGTGGTTTAACAGTAGAAAATTAAGCATTAACTACTCTAAAACACATTTTTTACCATTTGGATCTTATGCTAGACATCTGCCAAATTACACAAATTTCTCCTTCAATATTAATGATCAAAAAATGCAAATTAATAGAGTGCCCAACATAAAATACCTTGGAGTGGTCTTGGATCCTCACTTACGATGGGACATCCATGTCAATTATATTTTAAAGAAAGTTAGATTTGTATCCTACAAAATTAAATACCTTGGGAATATATTGACAGAAAAATATCTTCGAACATTATACCATGCACTGATTGAGCCTCATCTCACATATGGTATATTAGCATGGGGAGCTGCATGTTCCTCACATATCTATAATCTAGATGTTTTTCAGAAAAGTATTCTAAAAATGATATTTAAAAAACCGAAACTTTATCCACTGAAAAATTA
The DNA here is from genome assembly GCA_963669975.1 of Acanthoscelides obtectus. NCBI lineage: Eukaryota > Metazoa > Arthropoda > Insecta > Coleoptera > Chrysomelidae > Acanthoscelides > Acanthoscelides obtectus. The sequence goes on along the minus strand of CAVLJG010000001.1, from coordinate 2,364,526 downwards.
TACGCAGATGTTCGAATGTATGATATAAGACAGCTTTATTTCTTACACAGTATCACTCACTACCATAAATTTGTAAACACCGACCAAAAAGTTAAACATAATCATTATACCAGGTACAAAATTCGTGGCACAGTAGTTCCTCAACCGCATAAATCTATAATGCAGCGATCATATCTCTATTTAGCGCCTAAATTTTATGAAATTATACCTAAAGACTTAAATGATTTACGTTTCGGAAATTGTTTCAAAAGAAATTTAAAAAAGTGCACCAACTGTATCTTATAAGGTTTTACACCCAAATCCTGTCGCAAAATTTTCCACGTAGTGGAGTAACAGAGGCGGCCCAATTGCTGCGAACGGCGGCGAATCGACATTTCACGGTTATCACTAACACTGGCGGATACAGCCGCAATATTTTCTTCAGTCCTCACTCTACGTCTGCGTGTTGGTGGTTTAATGTCCAATAATGTAAACTGGGTTCGAAATTTAGTCACAAACTTCCGAATAGCTCCCTCAGTAGGCCGTCCAAATTGCCCATAAATTGGAAGCAGTGCTCGATGCACTCTCTTAACCGAGCATGAATTTTGATAGTAAAATTCAATAATTTGCAACCGTTGTTCGTTCGTAAGTCGATTCATGGTTAAATTATAGACCAAACTGAACAAGTTTGACAATGACACAAGACACGATTCACGCGTCATCTGTCAAAAACAGTGTTGCCAAAAAGATACTAGCAAAAAATCACCCATTACTTTGCATTAAGATTAGCGCTCTTTAGATTTAGAATATACAGAGAATATAATAGCCGAAAATGAAGATGACCTACAAAGATTAATTAAAGAATTCGAAGATACGGCGCTCATATACAACATGGTGTATTCAACGGAGAAAACCAAATCGAAAGTGATATCAGCGGAACCGAGACATTGTCAACTGGTCTTAAATAACAAAATAATAGAACAAATGATGGAAACGGAATACTTGGGAATCAAACTGTCAAGCTATGGAAAAGTGGAAGAAGAAGTACAAAAACAAGTGAACATGGCGAACAGAGCAGCAGGATGTCTCAACAATACAATCTGGAGAAACAAATACCTCACAACGGAATCTAAAACTAGGATATATAAATCAATAATGACATACACAGCGGAAACAAGAGCAGATACGGCGAAAACACAACGATTATTGGAAACAGCAGAAATGAAAGTCTTACGAAAAATAACAAACCAAACTCTAAGAGACAGAGTAAGAAGTGTGGACCAAAAGAAGAAAAATAGGATGGAATGAACCTATAGAAAGTATGACAGAAAATAGAACAGTACGAATAGCAAGAGACAAATCGCCAAATGGAAGGAGATCAATGGGACGACTGAGGACAAGATGGTCAGACAACATCAATTGAGGCTAAAAACCGAAGTAAAACAGGCATGAGCCTATTAATAAAGTAGGAAGAAGAAGAGGATATAATAGTGGCCAAGACTGTCCCCTGTGGGACACCATACCCACTAGATAGCCACTCACTATTTGTTTCACCAATTTTCACATATTTTTTCCTGTTTTAATCAAATTATACATAGTACCCCTATATCCCATATTTTGCAACCTAATCAATAATATATTGATATCTGTCACATCAAATGCCTTTTTTCAGTCTGTAAACGAACCCAAAAATCGCGCCCTTAAATATTGACATTCAATTCGGAGTTATTAGAAACATGTTTATTGGTTCTGTATGCTACTATTTTCAGATATACATAAACGTGAGATCAACCAAGTGGCCTGGACGTCTATTCTTGGATTTGGGGGAGTAGAAATTCTGACAGAAATCGACAAAAGTGGGTGTGGCCAAGAAATGCAGTATTCTTGAGATCAATTCTACCGAAAAGTGATAGAAATGAATTCACTTTAGGGAGTCGCGATTTCTCTTGGTACCGACCAAGAGAAACTGGAAAAATTAGTAGAAAATAGCGCTATATAACCTAAAAATTGATGTGTTTGGCATTGTCATTTTCGTTCCTGCCGAACATATTGCAAAAAATGGTTAATTTCAATCAATTATTGCTATTCAAAAAAATCTTCGAAGACAATAATAGAAGAATACTTCTGGGATGGCAATGTTTGACAGTATATCAAAATAACGACATTTCTCAGTGTAGAAAATGCTACCGTTTTAATCATACAGAAAAGAATTGCAGGAATGAGAAGATATGTGCCAACTGTGGCAACGGTCACGAAGAAGAAAATTGTAAGTATGTATCAATAGAATGCTGCAACTGTAGATATGGAAATGAAAGATATAAAAAAAATTATAATATTAACCACTCACCTACCGACAAAAACTGTCCATCGTACAAATATTATCAGGAACAACAAAACTTAAGGATACTTTTTTAAAATTCAAGTTCATCTTCTACTACTCCTATCTCTAAAAAGGACGTAAAAATGTCAGTAAATAAATACATTAATCATTTCCAAATTCCAAGTATTGCAACAAATATAGCACAAAACGTCGATGAACTTAATTTATGTACACAAAATTCTGATGCAAAATTTCGAATTTTTAATATGAACATTAGGAGTATAAAACACAACATTGATTACTTAAAAATACTACTCGACCAAATATGGTACAATTTTGATCTAATAGTTTTAACTGAAACGTGGCAAGTGGCTGATATTTCTTGCTTCAATCAGCAGGGATATGACACGCTGTATAACTTTGGCACTTATAACCAAAACGATGGGGTGATAGTTTTTGTAAGAAATAAACTGCAATATAATCATGATACATTCACTTTCACCGATGGAATCAAAATTTTAAACATAATGATCCAAATTAACTATAACAAAATTGAGGTATCTGCAATTTATCGTCCGCCATGTTCAGAACCCCACGAGTTTTTAAAGAATATCGATTTTTTTTTCAAAATCAAAATAAAGTTCACTTAAAGCAACATATTTTCTTGGGAGATGTCAATATAAATATTTTGGATGATGATCCCATCACAAATGAATACTTGAATATCCTATCAAGTAACGGATTTCTGTCCTATATAAACCTACCTACAAGGTCCATCAGTGGCACATGTATAGATCACTGCTTTGTGAAAGACTTATCCAACGAAATTACTTTTATACCAATAATCCTAAAAAGCGATATTACTGACCACTTATCCACTATTTTACTGATATCTTCAAATGAAAAACATTCTAACATCCCTACCGTTAGTTACAACCAGGAAAATTACAAATTTTTTGTCGACAATTCAAAACTAATATCAAATGTCAAACAAGAATCCTGGGAACAATTATACTCTATAAATAATATAGACAAAGCAACGGGACTGTTCATAGAGAAAATAAAAAAACTAATAGATATTAGTACCAATAAAGTAATAATTAGTCACAAAGAGAAAAGCAAAAATGCCTGGATTACCAAAGGATTAATAACATCGGCAATAGAAAAAGAAAGACTATATAATGTAATGAAACTAACGCCAACTACAGAGAATACCGACTGCTACAACCAATATAAAAATAAATTTATAGAGCTTGTAAGGCAAACCAAACGAAAACATTACCTAAATAAATTAAATAATAACTTAAATGATCCTAAGCAGCTTTGGACAACTATTGATGAGATTACTGGGAAAACAAAAGTTAAAGAGTGTGTCACTGAGTTAAATACAACATCGGGAACAGTATTAAAAAATACTCAACAGATATGCGATGAATTTGTACAATTCTTTACTGACATAGGCGAAAATTTAGCAAGTAATATACAAGCAAATGTACAAAATACTCAGCCTCCAAAAAGAACTTTGAACTCATTTATTTTGGATAAAGTCGAGCAATGTGAAGTATACACCACTGTTATGTCCTTAAAAAATCGGAAAAGTCCTGGGTTCGATGGTATTAAAAGCGAGCATTTGAAAATTATAGCCGAGGACATAACAGAACCACTCACTTACCTAATCAACAAATGCTTTGAATCTGGCATATATCCCTCAATTTTAAAAAAAGGTAATATAATACCGATACATAAATCAGGAACAAAAACAGATGTTAACAACTATAGACCAATATCAATAATATCCAGTGTAGCAAAGGTTTTTGAAAAAGTTTTATCTACTAGAATGATTCGATACCTCACAAAATTCAAAATTTTAAGTGAAAATCAATATGGATTTACAGAAGGGAAGGCTACATCGGACGCAATAACTAAAATTGTAAATCAAATACATCAAAATATTGATAACAGAATCCCTTCAATCTGCATTTTTGTTGATTTAAAGAAAGCTTTCGACACAGTTAATCACAAATTATTATTAGAAGCATTGGAGAGAATTGGTTTCAGAGGAAACGCGTACTCACTGATCGAAAGTTATTTGTCAAATCGCCCACAATCTGTGCAGATATCAGGATCATTTAGTAAAGAAATGTATATTAAGTGTGGTGTCCCACAAGGAACTGTCTTAGGTCCGCTGTTATTCAATATATATTTAAATGATATTTTCCAAATTAATTGTGTTGGCAAAATAACTAGTTTTGCAGATGATACTGCAGTATTATATGAAGGCACTGACTGGTCTGATCTGAAAAATGTAATTGAAAATGATTTTATCAAAATTATTCGGTGGTTTAACAGTAGAAAATTAAGCATTAACTACTCTAAAACACATTTTTTACCATTTGGATCTTATGCTAGACATCTGCCAAATTACACAAATTTCTCCTTCAATATTAATGATCAAAAAATGCAAATTAATAGAGTGCCCAACATAAAATACCTTGGAGTGGTCTTGGATCCTCACTTACGATGGGACATCCATGTCAATTATATTTTAAAGAAAGTTAGATTTGTATCCTACAAAATTAAATACCTTGGGAATATATTGACAGAAAAATATCTTCGAACATTATACCATGCACTGATTGAGCCTCATCTCACATATGGTATATTAGCATGGGGAGCTGCATGTTCCTCACATATCTATAATTTAGATGTTTTTCAAAAAAGTATTCTAAAAATGATATTTAAAAAACCGAAACTTTATCCCACTGAAAAATTATACGCAGATGTTCGAATGTATGATATAAGACAGCTTTATTTCTTACACAGTATCACTCACTACCATAAATTTGTAAACACCGACCAAAAAATTAAACATAATCGTTATACCAGGTACAAAATTCGTGGCACAGTAGTTCCTCAACCGCATAAATCTATAATGCAGCGATCATATCTCTATTTAGCGCCTAAATCTTATGAAATTATACCTAAAGACTTAAAAGATTTACGTTTCGGAAATTGTTTCAAAAGAAATTTAAAAAAGTGGCTACATTCTATATCTAGGACTGAAATTCATAAACTCATAAATACGAACATCAACTAAATACATAATCTACTGTAGCTAATTTTTGTCCTTTTTTGTCCTTTGCATTCTACAGTTTCAACTTAAATTTATTGGTCCATGTACAGGCGATGCCTTCTATTGGGCCTGTTTTGATTTTATATTTATTTACTCATATTGTTTGTTATCTTTGTACATTGAGTGAATAAATATTATTATTATTATTATTGGAACGATATTATTAACGAGGACGTAGAGGAAGCAGTTGAGGAATGGGAGATTGGGCACCGACTTTTGGATCGAAAATTTCTGAGATGTTTAGGTTAATCTATGATTGAATTTTCCCTGGTGCATTTCGGAGAAATCATTTTGTCCTTTTGTTCGTTTGTAATGTGCTTTTTCAAAGTTTTCGGCTGTATAGATAAAATTATAAGGAGGAGATATTGACCAAAATCTTTGGTTATGATAGATAGATTGTCCTATTAGATCATGTTACATGATATAAGACTTGTCAATATCAATTTGAGGGTCATATATGCGTTTGAGCAAATATGAAGTAAAAATACTTATAATTATAAAATAAATAAGGACATTACAATTATTACAAAACATTTTAAAAGGTTAAATCACATTATAGGTACAGGTACAGTGCAAGAATCGTAATGTGTTCAACCTGTAACGGTAAAAATATATACATATACAGCGACTTTTTTTATCACAAAAAAATGTTCGTCTAGCCGGTAAAAATCATTGAAGCTGATACAAAGACAAGAAAAGCGGTAGGAGAATCTGTTAGAAATACATAATATATAAACACAACAAACATCGAGCAGTGAGGACAAATGGTTAGAAGCTTAAAAAGAAAACATACATACTTTCGTTAAAACTCGAATAAAAAGTGAAATTAAAATACATTTACTCCACGATGAGAGACAATTCACTGATAACAAAATGATTAACAGCTTAAAAGAATTTAAAAAACAGATACTTTCATGTGTTAGTAAAACTCATGTAGAGAGTAATAGCATTTTCCAACGAGATATTTCCTGAGATGTTTTTTCAGCGCAAGGATATTAGTGCTTCTCCGCAACTCACTCGGCAGATTATTGTATACCTTAGTTCACGCTAGATTGAGAGATTTTTGGAATAGGGCAGAGTTATGTGTCGGTATACTCAGATCATGCCCTATTGACTATTAGTGGCGATGTTACGAACAAATCTATTGCTATGTTCAAATGCGAAGATGGCACATTTGTAGATATAGATGGAAGTTAATGTAAGCAGATTATAGCGTCTAAATATTTCTTTACAAGAGTCGCTCTTATTAATATTAAAAATTAATCGAAGTACTCTTTTCTGCAAGATGAATAATCTGTTAATCATTGTTGCCTGTCCCCATATGATTATATTGTTAGTGAGGTGAGAATAAACTAGCGCGTAGTACATATCTAAGAGTGAGTTTAGATGGATGTTAGGCTTTAATTGCAATATTGCAAAATAAGCACTGTTAATTTTGTTGCAAATGTGATTTATTTGTGGTTGCCAGCTTAACTTACTATCAACATGAGTTCCCAAGAAGACAGTTTGATCTGAAAAGCTATCAATATCCATGCGTGGTTTCTTGTTGAAGAAATGAATTTCAACAGTCTTCTCTTCATTCAAAATGAGGCGGTTAGACTGGCACCACTTGCTCATTTCACTTTTGACTTTCTCAATAGATTCGAGAAGATCCTGCGGTGTCGTGGCACTGACGACGATAGATGTGTCATCCGCCTAATTAATCATGAAGCCAGACAATTTCAAGTCATTTATGTATACAATGAAGAGCAGCGGTGCAAGTACTGAGCCTTGTGCCGCACCTATATTCACGGAATATTGAGTTGACGTATGACCATTGACCTTCGTTTTCAATTTTCTATCTGTGAGGAAAGACTGGATCCAGCTGAGAATAAAATCCCTTATACCTAAGCAGTACAATTTTTCCACGATAAACGAAATATCCATTATATCGAATGCTTTCGAAAGGTCAAAAAATAGTCCAGCAACGTAGCTGTTTTCGTCTACTTCTCTATATATATGGGAAAAAAATGGTTTGACTGTCAAAATTATCTCCATTTTGATTAGTTTAACACGTTTACTCAAACTTGGCAACTCTGTGTCTCGATTTCCTTTCACCTTTCTATCGAGTCCTTTGAAGAATATAGTATTTATTTTCGAATAGATAGAAAATCGGGGGAGTATTTGTATTAAAGTCAAGAATAGAGAGAGACACAGCAGTGTAAGTAAATACGCCACGCCACTGTTGATCATATCTATTATTCTAAAATTCCTCAATTACTTCCCTAATGTCTGGAGTCTGAAACGATAAAAGTTCACGCTTCGCTTTTACACAACAACCTATTAATACTCCTGAACCACGTTTTTTTTTTCAGAGCCGCCTAGCGATTTTTTTCAGCCGGACATAACAACATCACAGGTACCGTTAAAAGTCGAAATTTATGACGGCCACGTAACTTTAGGACACATTCACATATTTCACGAACGGCGGTCTCGGTTTATTTCGGATGTTATAATTGAATATAAATTTCACACCCACTGAAAAACTGAAAGAGGCTGGGATGCTGAAACATGCTCTTAAATCGTCGATACGCCCACTGGCGGACCAGCAGCGGCGCTTACGTTTTATTTTGGAAGTCGTAACAGTTCATATCAATCCGGCTATTAAAGCGAACTGTGATAACACTGGTCTTATCTAGAGTTTGCATTCACACTGTCACATCATATTATTCCGACATCAGGTGGAAGGTGGTACTTGTGTAGCTCTCTATAAAATGAATCCTCGCTCATATCCTCTTTGGTTTACAAAGAAATTATTAAAAATATAAGAGAAAATGATAGGTTCAGGAATAAGTACAAAGCAACCCATTCAAGCCACTGTTATTTAAAATTCAAAGAACTTCGAGCTATGATAAAAAATCAAATTATAGTCTCGTATTCAGCACATTCAAAATGCTGAGGATAGGATCAATAAGGATCCCACTAATTTTTGGTCAATTGTAAATGCAAAAAAGAAAAACTCTAGAATTCCAGGGTAGATGACGTTTAATGAAAACACTCGTACCTCGCCACAGGACATAGTCGATGCTTTTGCAAAAAATTTTTCAACTTTGTTTATAAATTCTGATTCTTCTAATTCTGAGTTCATAATTTCAAATTTAACTATACTAAGTGACATATAAATCCGAACACCCGGTTTAAATGGCTTTATTTTAATAACATTTTGTATAAGTACTTAATGAAGCATAATAAGTAAATGATAAAAATTTCAAAATGATTGCACTGCTTTAAAGCCCTTTGACCTTTAATAATGTGTGGATGCACCCTGATGTGCTACGCATTCTCCAACGCGCCTAGGCATGCTTCTGATCAGGTGGTCAATGTCCTCCTGTGGAATCTCATTCCAGGCCACCACCAACTCCTCTCGAAGTGCTTCTAGAGTCTGAGGAGGACGTTGCAAATTCAGCAATATCCTATCCATCATATCCCACACGTGCTCAATTGGGGATAAGTCGGGAGATCTTGGTGGCCATGGTAACAATGTGACATCATTATGTTGGAAGAAGTCTATTGTGACTCTTGCAACCTGCGGTCGGGCATTATTTTGTTGGAAAGTTGGATCTGCCAGGGTGTCAAGATAGGGTATAAGATGGGGTTCTAGAACTTCGTGGATATAACGCTGCGCGTTCATGTTACCTCTGATGAAGATTAAAGGTGACCTGGAGCCATAAGCTATACCACCCCAAACCATAACTCCAACAGTGTGATGAACATGTCTTTCAACAAAAAACTGTGGATTCCTCCTTTCACTACGTCGCCTTCTAACCCAGGCACGACCATCGTGCATGCCTAAACAAAATCGAGACTCGTCACTAAAGACAATACTGTTCCATTCCTGATCCCAGAGTGACCCTTGTCTGCACCACTCAAGGCGATTACGTCGGTGTTCTCGAGTTAAAGGGAGGACCCAGTGTGGCCGGTATGAAAACAAGCCAAAACTGCTCATTCGTCGGTAAATACTTCGCATGCCAATAGGTCTTCCGTGTTCTGCAAACCATTCATTTGCAATGGACCTGGTGGTGGAGAAATGGTCCCTTAAGGCCAATAATCTTAGGCGGCGATCTTCACGGTCTGTTGTTCTACGGCGGCGTCCAGTACCCCTTGATCTTTGCGTACGGCCTTCTCGAAGCCATGCCTGACAACACCTAACCACAGTGTCTACACTTCTCTGCACTCTAACTGCAATTGCCCGAAAAGAAAGGCCAGCTTCCCGAAGTCCCACTATACGGCCCCTATCAATCTCACTAAGTTGACGAAATCGTACAGGTCTCCGTACTCTAGGCATCGTAACCGATCGTAAAGGATGTCAAGAACCAAAATCCGCCAACGTTGATTCTTTACTGCGGCTGAAATATTCATTTTTAGAGCGTTAGTGAATAAAAAAAAAGCAGTATAAAAACCGGAATGTCCAACTGATAAGGCTGAAAATTTTTTTACTTGTTATTTAAAGTAAGATAAATACATTCACCAACTTTTATTAAAATAAAACCATTTAAACTGGGTGTTCGGATTTATATGTCACTTAGTATAGTATGAATATATTTCTGAACACTGCAAGTGAAGCAGATATAATTCATGCTTCCAGAAATTTAAGGAATAAAATGACTTTAGGCTATGAAGGTGAGCCTAGTTTTTGAACAAAGGATTGCATTCATGTATTGGCGAAACCGCTTTGCATGATCTACAATATGATATCGTTAACATGCTCTTACCCTCGAATCTAGAAAATGACCAAGGTATGTCCCGTCTTTAAAGGTGGCGATAGAAGTAATAATGGGTGATTTTTTTGCTAGTATCTTTTTGGCAACACTGTTTTTGACAGATGACGCGTGAATCGTGTCATGTGCCATTGTCAAACTTGTTCAGTTTGGTCTAAAATTCAACCATGAATGGACTTGCGAACGAACAACGCTTGCAAATTATTGAATTTTACTATCAAAATTCATGCTTGGTTAAGAGAGTGCATCGAGCACTGCTTCCAATTTATGGGCAATTTGGTCGGCCTACTTAGGGAGCTTGTGACTAAATTTCGAACCCAGTTTACATTGTTGGACATTAAACCACCAACACGCAGACGTAGAGTGAGGACTGAAGAAAATATTGCGGCTGTATCCGCCAGTGTTAGTGATGACCGTGAAATGTCGATTCGCCGCCGTTCGCAGCAATTGGGCCTCTGTTACTCCACTACGTGGAAAATTTTGCGACAGGATTTGGGTGTAAAACCTTATAAGATACAGCTGGTGCAAGAATTGAAGCCTCACGACCTTCCACAACGTTTCCCATTTGGTGAATGGGCGCTGGCAAAGTTCCACATTTTTATCGAAAAATTGTGTTCAGCGACGAAGCTCATTTCTGGTTGAATGGGTACGTTAACAAGCAAAATTGCCGCATCTGGAGTGAAGACCAGCCAGAAGCATTGCAAGAGCTACCAATGCATCCTGAAAAAATCACTGTTTGGTGTGGATTATGGGCCGGTGGCATCATCGGGCCGTACTTCTTCAAAGACGACAATGGCCGGAACGTAACTGTGAATGGCGAGCGCTACCGTGCGATGATAACAAACTTTTTTTTGCCCAAAATGGAAGAGCTGGACTTGGCTGACATGTGGTTTCAACAAGACGGTGCCACATGCCACACCGCACACGAAACAATGGCCCTATTGAGAGGCGACTTCGGTGAACAGTTTATCTCACGTCAATTGGCCGCCTAGATCGTGTGATTTAACGCCGTTGGACTATTTCTTGTGGGGCCATGTTAAGGCTAATGTATACAGGGATAAACCAGCAACGATTGATGCACTGGAAGCCAATATTGAAGCATTTATTCGTGAGATACCGGCCGATATGTTGGAGAGAGTGTGCCAAAATTGGAGCTTGCGCATGGGCCATCTAAAGCGGAGCCGCGGCCAACATTTACATGAAATAATCTTTAAACATTAAATTATATCGACCGTTCTATCGACTCAAATAAAGATTTAAAGGTTTTTTCAAATTTTTTGTGTTTTTTTTTTTTGTAAATCAGATCCTATGCCCCTTAAAATATCACCCGTTATTTGTAACTATAGGTAGATTGCGATACTTTGCAATTTTGGAAATATTTTTGAGGTTATTATTTATAATACCATTTCCAACTCTGTCAAACGTACTTTTTGTCCTAACCAGCATGGTTTTGTTGCTGGCATATCAACAGTCACAAATCTGACTTGCCTGACTCAAACTATCTCTGAGGTATTAGATGACCAGGGTCATTTGGATGCCATTTATACCGACATTCAAAAGGCCTTTGATCAGATAGAAACTTAGATTATTACGCTGTACCTACAGGGTGACTTTGAAGTTGAGTCATTAATTTTCAGATAATGATTGTAGAAGGAAGATAAACCAAAATATGTGTGTGAAAATAAAAAAAAAAATTAAAAAAAAAATGTACCTTGTTTTATAAAGTATCCTCCCGACAAGTATTTCAGTGCGGACCTGTATTTGATCGTGAGGTCTTGGAGCACCGGCATGCCGTCCCCTCTGAGGTCTTAAGTCACCTGATTCACGAGCCCGTTGTACTACATTAACAAAGGCACGAGGGGTTGGTTGCACTCGATTGGGAAACCGATCCGCATAAACATGTGCAATTTTTTATTTCGTTTGAGCCACGCAACAGACACCACTATTCACTCACGCGTTACCAACTGACACTGACTGTATACAACTGAATAAAATAATTGTAAAAACATCGTTCCAAATTCTTTCGCTTTTTTGTTTCCGATGCGATGAACCGATAAAGCGGATTATATCCGTTGTTGCCAAACACGAGCACATACTATTATTATTGAGACAGGGCGGTACTCAAACTTCCATAGGGCTATAACTTTGTTACTTTAATTTTACCAGAAAAATGGTAAAGGAAAAAAACATTTCTTTTGATCAGATCTACTCACTGTTAAAATAAATGACTCAACTTCGAAGTCACCCTGTATATGTGATTCAACTTGATTGAATGTTGTATAATTTTCTGTAGTTGATAATGTTCTTATTTATTTTATATTTGTACGCATTTTTCCGGTATATTTGCTCAGAGGGATATACGACTTTTAGTTTCACACTGACAAGTGCCATATCATGTAAAATGATCTAAAAGGACAATAAACTATCTATCTATACTTTTGTACATCTACTGCTGAGCACTACTGTCGTGTTCCATAATGTTATACGTTCCTGTGGAAATAAAGATTATTATGAATGCCTACGCCTCTGGCTGGTGATTCTTTTTGTTTCCGCTGCCAAGTGTCCCCTTTTTCGAAATCCATAATAAGTGGCTAGCAGCTTTGACCGTGTATCCTTCGGGAGATATGCGAGTTGGAATCATCCTATAATTCCAACTGTTAAGTAACACGTTCGGGAACGATCGTACATTTACGATCTTATGTTCTTCCTTTGGAACGGCTTTATATACTAAGTGACATATAAATCCGAACACCCAGTTTAAATGGTTTTATTTTAATAAAATTTTGTATAAGTACTTAATGAAGCATAATAAGTAAATGATAAAAATTTCAAAATGA